>JAUKPT010000468.1:0-19853 GCA_032273505.1 Nanomia bijuga
GTTTGGCTATAACATTGTTTTCTTTTAGTATTTTTCCTAGGAGTTGTGTAAGTCATAATATTTGCTCACATGCATCACGGCATATTTCATACTTAAATAATTATATTTAATATAAGAGAATGCAGCTGACGGTACGTCATACCCTTATCTACTTTACAGAGTTCACTCACTGAATAACGCGTATACCTCCTTAAGATGGCCATGATCCAATTTTCTATACAAGGATTTGACGAGATTAATAAGTATGATGATTCTAAATAACTAAACCATTTTTTTAAATAGAATTAGTCAACTCTTCTTTTGTATTATCTAATTAAATACTAATTTATTTTTCTTAATATGGTTGTAAATTGGACAACCATGTACACATAAAAATTAGAAAAAGTACAAATCAATTCCGTGTGATGTCATGGCAAGTGCATAATATCGAGTAAATTCTAAAATCTGATTTTCAGAACCCGGGAAAAAGAGGTTGTTTCTTAATTGGCGCTCGCTGTGATCATGACGGAGGTGAATTACCCATCAAGGCATCATCATCTTCATCTATCCCGCTGTTCAAAACCCAACCATACTTCTCGATTGCTTTATTACACTCCCGTATCTGCTTCTTTATCTGTTTAATAAACCGGTGTATCATATGAATAAAAATAATCAAAATTATATTACATGCAATTGACACTCCACCTATCATATAGATCTTGGTTATCATAAACTCAAATGCTTTATCAAGGCAGCCAATAGTGTGGATTTTATCTGCTAAGTTCACCTTGGAGCGTTTTTTTCGTATTTTATTACCACATTGTCGGTTTCGCTCATATTTGTCTATACAACAAGACCAAGGAACACCACATGATCGATAACTACCACCCTTCTTGCAAATGTAATATCGGTTGCTGTCCCAGTCATCAACAGTTAGACTTCCACAGCATTCAAGTTCTCTTTGGAGCATGTCCATTAGCGATTGATATAGTGGATCTTCTGTGTATTTCTCGATACCAAGCCTTATGTTATAATCAACAATCTTTTTCACTTGAGGCCAAAATGCAAATGCAGCGATACCGACAAACAGTTCAAAACATAACACACTGATCAAGAAGAGTTTATACGTGCGAAGAAGACAAATGTTTTCGCGAAGAGCTCCCAGAACACCACACATTGAAATGACAAATACCAGACATCCTAGTGCTGCAAACAATGCTCCAGGTACATACGCTTGATTCGATATATTATAAAACCCAAATTTCTGAGAAATTATCCATCCACCAAGTGCAACAAAGACACCTCCAGCAACCCAGAAGGCAAACGATAAAAATATGATGCCATGTTTCAGTCTTTTATTCACTAATGTATTCTCTTCTGCCCATCCAAAGAATTTAGAGCTGTCATCCATTTCTTTCTGACAAAAACAAGCAGTTTATATTTATTGTGTGTACAGCTTATATGTCGTTTGTGATCACTATGTTTTACATGACAGACCAACCGCAAACTACTCTCTTAAATTCATCCTTTTTGTCCAATAACAATTCTATTGAAATCTCATTTGTTTACTTAATCGCGATAGCAAGAGAGTTTAAGAAGTATAACGAAATTTGCAAAATTCCACTGTACGTTAATGCAATTTAAGCATAGTTACTAATCCTCAATTTCATGATTGATTTGTTTAGAGTGGATTCAAGAAAATGATGATCGATATCATTCATCGTGCTAGATAAATTCTTTTATCCTATCGTTTAAGGGTTGCGAGTTGCAGTTCCAAGGGATTAAAACAGCGATCCTAGGGTGGGTACATATTTAAGACGAGTTCGGGTATTTGTTTTCATGTTGTCCACCCTTATATCTTTAGATATGCAATACTTGCATCGAACACCATGTGAATTAATCAACTCATTTCGAATTATGTAAGTGCTGTTTTTTCTTTTAAAACTTAGATTCGCTTGGCGGAGATAAAGATATGCTTTTAATGAAAAGGTTGGGAGTTACGATATGATGGAAATTTCCTCCAAGAAAGTTTTGTCAGCTACTGGTAATTGATGAAAAATTCGTGATCCACGAATTGGTTTTTGATATAAGGGAAAAATACAATACCCCGATATTGCAATGCTGTTCTCTACTTTCTTCATATTATTAAAAGAGATATCGCAAAACTAATATATTTTCTTGAACTCGGTTTCTAACAAAAGCAAGAATTATCATTGTGGGGAATTAAACCACGGGATTCACCATATTTCTTGCATTGCTTATCTTAAATAACAACATAACACAATGAAAAATTGAAATTGTTTTGTCCACATCATACTTTCAATCTGATATATTCTAGACTAAATTCACCCCGTCAGGCAGTTTTGTGCTATACTGTTAATTATATATGTTAATATATTATAAAACAAAAAACAGTCCATGACGTCACATTAAGCAACTATTATTGCGCAATCATTTTTGCTTTTTTTGTTAAAATATGTTTATTAATCATTTAAGAGATAGAGTTCATGCTTATCTTAGCATAGTAGAGGAAATGACAGCATTATGCTGGTGCCCCCTAGCAACAATACTCAAACAACGTCACTACCCTAGCAACCATGACGTCACAATCACGTGAATTTGACCACGTGACCTCAACGTCACAAGCATAAAATCTAGACAGCCCCACCCCTCAAAAAGGGCAAAAAGAGCAACTATATGTTCTCTTGATGAATTTGATGCACGCTTGAATAATGCTATAGAAAGAAATGCTTTTCTAGAAAATGAACTAGAAGAAAAGGAGCAACTGATAATAACGGTGCAGCGATTGAAGGATGAAAGTCGTGACTTGAAAGGTGAACTGGCTCTTAATTCACATAAAAGTAATGCTTTAAATGAATCCAAAATGAGATTGGAGGAAACCCAAACAAATGCTGCAGACATTGAAAACAAAAAACATTCATCTAAAATTGAAAATGAATCAGATTTAAATAAAAGTAATACTTTCGGCACACCAAACAAAAATACTCCAGTCAAAATAAATGGAAATCCTATGACTCCTTCAGCAAGGATATCAGCATTAAACATAGTCAGTGATTTGTTAAGGAAAGTAGGTGCTCTAGAGTCTAAACTTGCCAGTTGTAGAAATTTTGTACAAGAACATCCACGTAATGGCAAACCTCCAATAAATGGTCTACATGCTAAAAATGCCATAAATGATTCGTCAAATGTTATAAATGGGAGTAATATCAATGGTAAAACTAACTCAAACTCCAGTATTTCAGGATTAGTCAAAGTTAATGTTTAGTCTGATGTATGTAAACATCTTTTATTTCTATTATCCAAAATCCTAAATTATTGGTCTATGTTCTGTTTTTTATTAAAACAACACCCCAGATGCTGTATTTATTACTAAATTTCCAGGTTGCTTTGAAACCTTATTGTACTTGGATGTAAAAGAGGAAATATTTTATCATGTCACAAACAAGCATAACAGAAAAAGCTTAAATTTATCAAGCTATCAAGATCGATTTCTCTGTGGATTTCCGAAAGATAATTTTTTTACTGATTTAGTTATCGTCATTCTTAAATTATTATACTCTTTAACTGCAAAGTGAGTTCCAGAAGAGAAGAAGTGGGAAGCTACATAAAATAGAATAGTATCATTGGAATTATGATCACAAAACTATAACTTCCACATTGGCTGAGAGTGATTTAAGTATGACTACTTATAATGGTAACAAAGTTATGGTCTTGTTTATTCTTTTTATATTTGGTTACTATCATTATTATAGCTAATAGCTGATTTATCTAATAAGCAGTCAAATTGTTTAAATTATGAAACAAGTCAATGACTGTTTGTTACCCATATGAAAAAGGGGTTGTCAGAACATAACGGTTCTTGTACCTACAAATTCCGACAGTCACCTACTGTCAGAATTTGTCTGAATTTGTCGGAGGCTCTCGAGGGGGGGGGACCTTTTTTGTCAGACGACGTAGGAATAATATTTGATTTTGGCTGTTCAACTTTTCCTCTTCATTTTTTTGAATTGGAGAATTTAAAATTGCCTTATTAGGAAAATCAACTATGAGTCATTACTTATACATAAACAGGAATAAAATTACAAATCTTAAACTTATATGTTTGTTCTTAAGTTAATAAATGGCTGTATGCTAATTATTAATTTGTTTTATCATTACATTACATAATATTTTCTATATTAGACCTATGAAAATATCGAATTATTTATCATGCAAACTTAGTGTTATTATTATCAGTATCTCCACTTGTCAAATTTAAGGTATGTTTTGGTTTAACAAATACATAAATATATTTAAGTGTAAATTATTATTAACTTTTTAATAGGTTTGTTTTCATTATGGAGGCATGATAAAGATTTTTTATCATATACAAATGCAACGTGTTCCATTGATAGCGTCAATCTTGAAATCTATTTTTTGTCTGTAAAATTATTCATAGGTCCTTAGCCTAATTTAGTAATTGATTGTTGATATCATTCCTCCAGTCCGTTTAATAGAATATATATGCACATACGACTACTGTTTTAATGTGTCAATAGAATTTAACATTTTTACTCATGTATGTGGTGGTAATATTGTAATACTTAATTTCATGGTTGTATTGTAAAGTTGATTGTTGAATTGTTTGCATGTCATTAGAGCAATTAATGAGTGTAAGTTTTATGTATCCATTCTTTTATAATCCCTCCCCCTCACATCTATTCACGTTTTTCTTACAGTCAGGATATTAATATATTATATTAGCAAATGTTGTTTATGACAAATGAATGGGGATATCAGTGATAATACTGTAGTTAATTAGATATTTTCCTTTTTTCTTTATTTGTTATAACTTGAAAAACAGCTAAATCTGAAATGATATTGCTTCTGTATTATATCAGCCCTTTACACTGTTGGTAAAAAAACTTTTTAGATCTTAAACTTATATTTTACAGTGCACAAAACGTTTTATCTAATAATAATTTTTAAATGACGACTATGATCTGGAAGATTGTGAAAATTATTTGTTTACACATGTTTGCTAATTTCTTAAAAAATATTTCAACATTACAAGATTTTTCGATGTGTTTTTATTCATAAGTATCCAGATTACACTTTTGTTACTCAAAATTAATGGATTTTAATGGTAGGGGGGGTCAAAGGTGATAGTTACAGATTCTTTTTCATCTTTTAGATATGTTGTATTTTCTAGTCCTGGTGTGAAAATCACCATTTTCTGACCACCTAATCTTCTCAAAGTGGTCGTTTCATGAGAAAATTGGGTAATTTTTTAACATATAGGGATTTCTATAGGATTTTCGAAAACCCTGTCACACAATAAGAAAAAAAAAGAGAACGGGTTGGAATAAACAAGCAAGTGAGCCCATTTTGAAAACCTTAGACTACAACATTATCTAACAGAGAACAAAATATGAGTTTCACCTTGGACACCCCCCCCCCCCTATACCCTTAATGCTTAATAACAATCAATTCGGATGTCCTTCATCAGGGTTCTAAGTCATGGGATCTTTTATACTTGGCATGAAGTTAGACGTCAATAATAGTAGAAAGAATGTGACAGGGAAATCTGGGTTTTCAGAAAAATGTGGTTTTTCATATTTTACGGAAAAAGTAGTTCATAAATATGTATTTTTTTAATCTTTTGCAAGTACATGTCATCTGTCTACCACAGACCTTAATGAGAAGAAGTCATAAATAAATTTCATGATGTCATATATCTGCTCAAACATATACGGACATGGCCAAAATAGCTCTTTTTTAATATTTTTGGAAAAGCAGTCTTAAGTTATTAGCTTTTTGCATGAAGTAAGAGGGGAATGAGGGAAACATTTCTCAAGATTCAGACTGACTGAAGTATTCTAGGCACAAGAAACAAGGTTTGATAAGTTATTACATGGTAAATGACTGATGGCGCTACAGAACGGGTAGATGAAGCACTAACTTTTTAAGGGTGCCAATATAATTTATTTCAAAATCTCTCACCTTCAGAAACTTAACTCAAGAAATGAATCACACAGCTTTTAATTGTAAAGACCTTTGTCCTGAATGTGTATGCATAAATAATCTTTTTGGCCAAAAACAAAAACAGGGCAAAAATAAGCTTGATTTTTAGCATTAATCTCATTTTTTGTCATTTTAAGCAGAGTAAACAAATAATTTGTGTGATTTTTACTTTTATTTTACTTAAAACAGTCCTTTTTTCACATTATTACCAATTTTACCTTACAATTGTGCATATTGTCAACTATCAGTCACAAAAAAATGCTGCAAAACTCAAGCGGAAGAAATAAGAGTTTTTAATTTTGGCTTTTTGGTGGCTGGGGCATAATTAAGCAATTTTGGCCAGAATATTCACTGTTATTCTACTGGCAACTGTTTTAGGTTCACAAATCCTTGTTGGTAGGTCCAATGATGATGGTTTGCTTGTTTCCCTGTCCATTAAAACCAGCTTATGCTTTTCGCAAGTTTGCTGGACAAACAATTGCTTGTGTCCATATCTCATGGACAACAAACCAATGTAGCAGCTGTGGCAGTCATTCACATATAAGGTTAGGTTAGGTTAGTAATAATAATAGTGTGCAACAGGTTATGTGTGTAGTTGCTTGGTTGATGTGTCGAAGACAGACTAAGCTTGTATAAGAAACCCCTCAAAATAATCCAACCCCCATAATTACCGACATGATATGATCCCTCATTATGCATTCTTTAACATAAATTATTTTTTTTTGTTAATTTTTACTCTGTTGGATATCACCTTATCAGATAAATGTAACTATTATCAGCAAAGCTATTTTAGGCAAAGATTAATGGTAGAATGTGGAAAAATATGCCCTGAAAGGTCCCTCCAGAAGTTCAAATGACTTTTTTTTCACAGTGTTCAACTTAGTTTGAAGGCAAAAGAAGGCAGAACAAAGTCAAACTTCTTGTCGAACAAAGTCGAACAAAGTTGAAAAAGGTCGGACAAAAAACTTCATTAATGACTCATCGACTATTTCCCCGAAGTTCAATCGACTTGCCTGTGGAGGACTTTGTTCAACAGCGAAAAAGGTAGAAGAAGGTCAAACAACAAGGTCGTTGAAACTTGTGGGATGGGGAGAACTTCTGAAGTTTCATCTGCCTTATGGTAGTCAGTCTCATGGTCATGGTCCTCAGCCCTAAGTATTTCCTTGTTCACACTTCAATATTTTAGATACTACAGGACTACATTCCTGTAACTTACCATATGATGGGTACTACATCATAAATCAGGTTTGTTATCCTAAAGTGTCCTAACCTCTGAATGTCTTTTTTTTTTCAAAATGTTATCATTTTTACCTGCACAGATACCTCTTGACAGCTGGGTATTGCATTTTTTTATTGGATCTTCTTGAAATATTACCATTTTCCAAATATTTTTATTATTCAAATTATTATTTATTTGTTGTATATTTGTTGTTTTTAAATTCTTTATTTTATTTTTGTTCAGAGTTAATATTTTCATGCACTTTCAATCACTCCCTTTTGCCACAAATCCTGATACTTGGTTGTTTTAATCCAAAATTTGTCCAGTCTTGTCTGTTAGTCACTAAGGATTAATAGTGGTTCATCCCATTTTGAGAATTATACACCTTGGTTAGGATTTAACCTTGGTGTGTGTGGGGGGGGAATAGTAAATTCTAGTTTTAGGCAGGGGGGACTAGACCCCCTTCCACACTATGGTTAATAAAAATACTCCATAACTGTCTAATATGGCCGAAAAAAGCAGTTTAGTTCCATCTGGCAAATCTTTGACCAATATTTCTCCTAAGTTTTTTCGTGATTTCCAAGGTTATATCCTAGGATATCTTTGTCACTTTTTTGATATTTTGGCCTTTTGGATCTTTTTTCTTTTTTTTCTCAAATTTGTTTTTACACAGTTGCATGGACAGTACCATAGTCTTCAAATTTTCTTGATTTTCTGTGTGTAATCATCTTAAAATGGAATGAATGATAACTTCTGTCCCAAAATACTGTTCAAAAATTGTACTTAAATCCTAAAATCTTCAGCTGTTTTAATGTTGGGATATCTTGTCGTCCTAGGGTACTATTGTACATTTGAAGTGTACCAAGAGGGATGTTTGTGACAAAAAATGTATGTGACAAAAAATGCTGTACCCTTTCCCTATGATCATGATATGCATGATTGTTCTGAAACACTCATTCAGTGAGGAGGAAGTTGGAGGGTCCCTTTTTATTAAACTTCTGGCTCATTTTTGCTTAGGACTTGTCTATGGTACTTAAATCTTTATTTGATTTTAAAGTTGTAGTATACTGCATTCACACAAAATAAGTGATCGAATAATTGGGCAAATAATGGACGAATAATTTATTAATCATTTTGAAATGTTTTAATGACAAAATTATGTACAGGGTCAGAATACATGTCAAAATTCTGAAAGAGTTTTTGAATGTTTGAATCACTTTGTTAATCACCTTGTTAATCAAGTACTTATAAACCCTTTCCGAGAGGTTATCTGATTTAAGATGGTCTTCTTACATACTTTTTAAAGCGGATTTTAGAGATAAGACATTTCACTCAAAACCGTATAAACTAATTTTTTTACAAAAGTAATGAATTATAAATAACAATATCAAGTAAGGATTGGCACAATCAGCCTAGCTATTCTAGGTACCTTTCTTTGATAAAAGTACATAAATAACTTTCAATATGAGATATTAAGATTCTTGGACTTGGATTCTTTATGTTATCTTGCAGATAACATAAAATATAGCTTGTTAGCCATAGCTAGGAGGGGGGAAGGGAAAAGGTCCATGTTCAGGGAAGGGAAGATGTGACGTGAAAATACATATTGTTGTTATTAGAGTTATAATTGGAGTTAGCTTAAATTTTAAATAATGTAATGCTTTATTTTAATAAAGTTGTATAAAATGCTGTTCTAGTCTAGTTTTTAATATATTTCAAAGTAGAAGTGCTAAGTTGCAATTGAATGCATTCTAGGAAAGAATACTTTGCTGGGAGATAGAATAAATCCCATTAGTTAGATTTACGTCTGGGTATGAAAAGACAGTCAAGACTGGAATTTCTTGTTCTTATCGATTTATAGATATATTCTCTAGTTTAATGAAATCATTTTGAAAACATTAAGGCAGTGAATGTGTGAATGAAAATAATATTTTTAATTTTTACTATGTCCTTCAGTTTAAGAATATTATCATTTTTGTATAAAGGATTGGTGTCTGCATATAGACAAAATTTAAAATTTAAAATTTAAAAAGGTTCTATTTTGAAGTTTGACAATTACCTCAGTCTGGTAGTTTTGCTGCTGACCCCAGATCTGGGCTCCATATGTCAAGTGAGAAGAAATCATTTTTAATGCAGAAAATTCAATTTCTGTTAGTTGCACCTGTGGTGAATGTAAATATTTTAGATAGAATATTGCAATGACATCATTTTATGTAAATATTTTGAAATTTGTACCTTAAATGGAAGAATATTCTTCTCTGTAAGAGCAGGGTTAAGGGGGCTAAGCAGGTTATAGCCTGTTATAGCTAAAGCGCTTCCAGTCATAATGTCAGGACATATGCAAACAACCTCTTTTTTGTTTTTTAAAGGTCTATACCCATATAATTTAATTGTAGAATCACCTAAAAAATCACGAAGGGCATTGTGCTCCTTTTTGATCTGATAGTGTAACAGGGTGGCCAGCGATCTTAAAGATCTTAAAATTCTCAAAAATCTTAAAGAAAATTGTAAAAATTCTTCTTTAAAAACAAAATGTTTCTTTTTTTCTTAACACTGCTTTTGAATGCATTTATTTTTAATACTAGGTTCAGCGGTGCTACATCTATATATGGAATTTCTTTATACTTTCTTTAGGCATCTATAGGTTCGGTGTGTGCTCTTGCTTCTTAACTTTGAAGTTGGTCAGGGTGTTATCTAGAAATTAAATATTTTCTGCGTTGTCAAGTTTTTAGGAATTATGTATCTACTGTGACTACTTGAAATGGGATTGGTCTAAACGCCTGGAAATGGCCTCTCCAGACATCTTAAACACAAAAATAAAAAGTAAAAATACTGTTTTTCCCACCTCTTCTCAATTTGATAAGCTAATTGGGAAAAGAGTTTGTTAAAATGAATTGTGAATTCCGCGTCTACCGCAGTATCACAAAACTAGCTTACACCCTGTTGGTAGTGAATGATGTGACATGGCAGTGAAATTTTACTCAGTAGTCCTTATTATGCATATTTCAATTATGGTTCCTTCAATTATTTTAAAGCATTTCAGAGTTTTGATTTTTGGATATTACCCTTAGATTTGATGGTTATATTGAAAATGTTCTTAAAATTCTTTAAAGGAAAGTTGAAATCTTCTTAAAAGATTAGAAATAAATCACTGGCCACTCTGTGTAAGGGCACTAGTTAGCCCAAAAAGTTAGATAATTGTGGTCATGTCAGATTTTCATGATGCATCAAGTGCAAATTTATTTTGTAAAATTAGGCACTCTTCACCATTTCTTTTCTTTTATTTAGTTGTTTTATTAATCAGATAAAACCATATCCATCAAATCAGTTGTGAGAAGAATTATCTCAGCAGATACTGATTGGAACTACTTTGTGTTTTTTCCCCTTCCGAATTCAAATTAACCAAATTTAATATTTTTTCGGCCAAAATTGGTCAGATTGTCAAATTATCTACAGTTCAAGTCATTTTTGCAGAGATGAGATGATTTCAGATCGAAAAATTCAAGATTGTAAGGGATTGTCTCCAAATTATGGATAAATCAATCAGGGTGGCCAGTTTCTGGAAAATCCTGGAAAATCCTCTTAAATTGGTTTTTAAATCACATCATCATAATTCTGATTGGTTTATGTGGTAACATTTTTAACATTTAGGATAATCAAATTGACATTTTGAATTGAGTCAATTTGCTTTCTGATGCTGAATCTTTAACCAATCAAACGACTAAAATATCCAAAATTTTGCAAACAATATTTTAGAATATTGTATGCAGTGGAACCTATGTTAATGTGAATGGCATAGATTTTTAAGGTGGATGATTTATTGTGCTTAGTTTGTTTACATGTATCATTGTGGAATGCTTTGATTGTTTGCCTATTTTGTGGGAATGTTGTTGTCATGTCTGTTAAGATCACAATTTCTCGGTGTACAGCAAATTATAGTTATTTTCCTTAGTTTGGCCCAAAATCTAAATCTGTAAAATATTTTGAACTTTATTAATGTTTTAACTCAAATTAAATGGTCTCCAATTAATTGTCTACGTTATCAAATGATTGACTGGTCTGGATGATTTTTCTATATTCCATCATTAGAGGTACCCATCATATGTGTGTTCTATGTGAAAAAAGCTGAAAAAAAATCAAAATTCATGAGCAAATGTATGTGAATTGAACTACAGTTTTTAATCAAAAGAAGATAGAAAGAATAAGGGGTTTTATTGGCTGCACAAGTGTTTCATGCAGGGAAATCCTCTTTAAATAATAAAACACAGTAACTCAATGATATCATTAAGAAATTAAACCTATGATTTTTTTTAAGTTTTAATATTTTTAAAACAATACTTTGAAGTCAAATCTTCCATCTTTATCTCCGTTCAGAGTTTTACCCCATTTTACCTTCAAAATGTCAATTAAACAGGATTCTTCAATTCTGATTGGTTTAAAACTTCTTTCAAAAAGGTGTGAATAATCATGCTAGTGCCGACATTCAAAAATGCAATTAAACACTTAAAATCAGGGAAAGTAGGGGTTACATTTATAATCCACTGCATAGGATAGCCATCAAATGAAAATCAATCTAAAAATCTCTTAGAAAACACAAAAACATTTGGCAAATATGTGTTTTTCGTTCCGAAAAACAGCAAAATCGGCCACACCAAAAATTATAAGAATATTAATTTTTACAGAATATTGTTAACTTTGTTAGAAGCGCTCGGCTGCTGCTATACTTACCGCTAAACGCTTGCATAGACAAAAAAAGTCATAATATTTTTTGCAAAGGTTGATATTCACAAATTTGTTACAAATTGGTAGTTCAATTCAGAGGATTTTTCCCTGACGTCAATTCTGAAACACCTGTGGCTGGGCCAGACAAGAATCTTTTTTTCAGATTGATTCTAAACATGTGTCCAACAGATGAGAAATTCATTATATGCTTAGTTATTTTGAAATGTCTGCATTTGTGTTTAAGGTTACGTATGTAAGTCTAAGTGGTCCTATAAAATCACTGCCATTCGAATAAACTTTGTAATTTGTAAGTTAATTCATTGTGTTATACAAAACTGTCCCTTTGGTTTTCTGAAAATTTTCAGTGTTAGAGTAGGAAAAGCAGGACAATCTTCTTTGGAGTTCTGTGGTTCAGTTGAGTTAAGGGAGATTTTAGTTATTTTTTTTAGTTTTTGTGAGTTTGGTGAGAGTTTTCAGGGTTTAGGGTAACAGTAGAAATGATACTCAATTGTGAAAGTCTTATGCTGCGAAAATGTTTACTAATTATAATGTTAACATTTTTTTGCTGATTTTTACCTTATTTTCTCCAAATTTTTATGCCCAAGAAAAATGCAATAATTCAAATTAGATTCCAAAAATGTTCTTCTGCAAAACTTTCTTTACTTAAAGTAAACAAAAGTCATTAGTTGATTTGACATGCAAGAAAATTAATGGGAAGAAACGTATTCAGCTGCTCAGGGCTGCTCAAAAAAATAAAATAATTATGTAAGTTGCAGTGAATAAGTTTAGCTTTCCCTTTCAGGTTCCATTTTAATTCTACACAAATTACTCATCACTTTTTGTTTGATGAAAATTACTGCTGTTTTTTTGCAAGTCCCAAATTTGGACAGACTATCTTTTTTTAAACAGATTTTAAACTGCCTCTTGATGGATGCTTTTATTCTTATTCAATGAAAGGTACACTCCTAGGTCCTTAAGTCCAGACAAATTAAGCTCAAATGTACTCTAAACTGCAGCAAATTGCTAAAGTTTGTTTTTCTGTTTTTTCTCGAAGTCAAAGATATTTTACAACACCAAAAAAAAGTCCTAAGAAAAATTTATTGTGGAAACCTTATTTTGGGGTACTTTTTGGTCCATCCCAGTATAAAAAGACGATATAAAAACCCCTAGAAAAAGTGACTTTTAAAATGTTCAAATCAAAGAATAGATTAGATAGCTGGGTTAAGCATGAAAAGTAGATGAAAAAAGGTATGGTTTACTATGTATCAATCAAATGATCAGGAGTTATTAGCGGGTAAAGTTCTCAAAAAAACTGCTGATTCAGCATAATCCAGCATAACTCAAATTTTTCTTAAGACTTTTTTGGTGTTACTAAATACTGTTGACTATGATAATTTACAAAAAAATAAACTTTTGCAATTTGTTGCACCCTGAAACCTAATTTGACTGACTACTTCTCTTAAAAAATGTTAAGGAGGTAAAGTTAGAATAATATTATGAAAAAGCTAGAGATTTGCAATGTTTTATTAGAAATCGGCACTTTTTTCTGTATTTAAGGTATTTTAGCTCAAAATTAGTCTATTTTGAACAAAACATGTCTCCATTATTCATTGTTTCAAGAAGTTATCACTTCAAGGTCTAATATATCATTTGTTCAATTATTGATTAGTGTTGCACATAGTGTTGCACTGTAAGTATTTTGTGTATTGCATTATCTCACATATTTGTTGTATTGTCTTACATCCATTTATTGTTTATTTTGTAGCTGAATGTGGCATTAAAAAAATATATAGATATACTGCTTGGAACTTTGCTATTCTTCTTGAATTTCTTTAAAACATGAAGATCACAAAAGAAGATGCTTGTAAAATTCTTGGAGTCAAAGAAGACTCAAGTTCTGACGAAGTTCGCAGCAGCTATAAAAGGCTTGCCCTTAAGTGGCATCCTGATAAACACGGTGATAGTCACGTAACTAAAGATGAAGCTACACAAAAATTCCAGGAGGTATCAGCAGCATATAAACGTCTTACTACAAATGCAAATGACACAGATGACGAAATTGATGATAGCGAGTTCATGAATATAAGAGAAATGATGGAGCTATTCGCTCATATATTTTTCCATAATGGGGTCCGTGGATGTCCACACCATGGCATGGATTGTTGTGATTATGATGATGATGAATATTACTATAGTGATGATGAGTATTATGATTATACAGATGAAGAAAGTGAAGATGAGTTTTTGGATTCAATAGCTCATAGATTGCGTAGTAAATATGAAGCTCGGAAATACATGACAAAAGATAAGGTACCAACTCAGAGGAAAAGTCTCACAGAAGAAGAAGCTCTTCGAAATGCTAGAGAATTAATAGAAGAAGAAGAGTTGGAAAAGAAAAGAGAGGAAAAAAAGAAAGCTAAAAGAAAGAAAAAAAAGGAGAAGAAGAAGCAAAGGGAAAAGGAAAAGAAAGAACAAGAGAATATAATAGAAAATGTTAATAATATGGATGATTTATCCAAAAATGGCAATACAGATGAGGACACTAAAAGTAATGATAAGGAAAATGATAATCCTAAAAAAGCTAAACCATCACTACCTAATGGTAATATATCTATTGATAAATCTAAATCTACTCTTAAAGCTTCTACAGAAAAATTAGATAATAACAGCTCTAATAATATCAAAAAGAATAAAAATAATGACCCTAAAAAGAGTAATAATAATAGTATTAATGGTCAATCTAACAAAACAGAACAAATAAATAATAGAAAATATAATAGTGGAAACTCTGATAAAAAGAACAGAGGTTCCAATAATAAAAACGTTGAATCTGATACCGAAGAGGAGACGATAGATACAAATAGTGCTTTTTTTGCTCGAGCAGCTAGTAAAGCACCAACTCAAAATGGATTATCACAGAATAGTGAAGTATCTAAAGAAAATAATAAAAAGAAGAAAAACACTCAATCAACTCAAGGTCAACAATCAAATAAAAAATCTAAAAAACAGAATAATAATCATAATACTTCACCATCATCTGTGTCACCAACATCCATAAATAATGATATCAATAAAAGTAATAATATTAAAAATAGCAATAACATCACTAATGGTGTTGTCAATAATAATAATAAACATAGTTGCAGTAACACATTATTAAACAGTGTTGCTGCTAATAATTCTGCAAATAATAAAAAAAGTACCAATATACCACTCGTTACGTCACCTGATCAGATCGCTAAAACGAATCCCAGTCAGAATGGTAGCATGGAACATTATAATATCCAAAATATTGCTGAGAATACAAAAAGTAAACATGCTGAGAATGAGACTGTAAAAACTGATAATGCTAACAAAAGTAAAACAGAATTGAATAATAATATTATACTAGAAAGTCGCCAAGTAGCTGTTCAGGGCAATCAAATGGCACAGACTGGCGATTTTCACTCAGCTGTTAAAATGTTTACAAAAGCTATATCTCTTGATCCAACAGATTTTAGGTTTTTCGGAAATCGCTCTTATTGTTATGATAGAATAGAACAGTATAATATTGCATTGGAAGATGCTAATGCAGCTATAAAATTAGCACCTGAATGGCCAAAAGGTTATTTTCGTAAAGGAAGAGCATTAAATGGATTAAAACGTTTTCAAGAAGCTGAGCAAGTCTTTCAACAGGTATTAAAATTAGATCCTGTTTGTGAAGATGCACAGTTTGAACTGGCTAGAGTACGTGTACAAATATTGATGGATATGGGTTTCTCACAGAGTATGTCTGAACAAGCTGTTAGGACATATGAAACGGTCCAACAAGCTTTGGAAGCATTACTTGCTGGAAAAATAAGTGACGGAGAAAGCTCTGAGGACATTTACTTTTCTGAAGAGGAAGAGCTTACTCAAAACTCAACTACTACTACTAATACCTTTGAAAATCAAACCAATAATAAAAAATCATCAGCTTCAAAACCATCTGTACTTCAAGTTGAACCGAAATGTATAGCATTGTGGGTTGGAAATGTTGATCCACAATTAGTAACAGAAAAGCAGATTATGCAACTGTTTAGTAAGTGTGGTAAAGTTGGTAGTGTTTGTATTCTTCCTCATAAATATTGTGCTTTTGTAAATTATAGTGAGTCAAGCAGTGCTGTTCTTGCCATGGGAAAATTACAGGGATGTAGCATTAGGAGAACAAAAATTATTACTCAGGTTTCCAAACAACCCTCCTCCTGGATCTTACATTCCTGAAACACAAACACAAAAAACAATAATCAGGTCTGTGAGTGAATCAAGCAACGAATCTAATAAACTCAGTGGTCCTGTAAATGGAAATGAGTGCTACTTTTGGCGGACAACTGGGTGTGTTTTTGAAGGTCAATGCAGATACAAACATGTACGTGGGCATAAGGGAGTAGATCTTCCTAAAGTCCAAGCTAAGTATGGTAAAATACCATCCAGTTAGAAAAGAACTGATGATTGGTTATATGACATTACTATTGTGTTCATGTTTGTTTAATTATTTATTGACCTTCAGTTTTTTCCAATTTTCTAGAGATACGTGGAAATGAAATTTAATACGTATATTATTCAGGTGAAGTGAATGTCTTCTACAAATGAATTTATTTTGAATCTTTATTATAAAAAATCTTCGACAGATCAAACTTTACAATAAATTATTTTTTTACTGTGTTGTTCTGTTGTATGGTGTATGGTGTCTTGAATTTAGTGTTCCATTATTACTAAATGTGAACTTTCTATTTTTTGAAAAACAAATTTCTTAAAGTGATTATTACTAGATGAATTGGTATATTTCCCACATTAGTTTGTGGAACCATTTAGGAATATAGATGGTATAAATTGATTGATGAGCCCATTGATATATGTATGTATTAGTTTAGTGGACTGATGAGTATATATTAACCAAAATATTATTTTGATACTTACTTGTTTTTTCTATTTCTTTTGTCTCAGTCTCTCTAGGCTTAAATCGTTTTGAATGGTTGGATTTTTTAGAACAGCTACTTTTGGAAGCATTAATTGATTGGAGGATTTTCGAATCATTATTAGTAAATTTATCTCAATTTTTTTTTACTTCTTCCTTTTAATGGTAAGAACAGGGATACCACTTATTCTTTAATTTTATAATCCTTTATTGATTTTACTTGTTCTAAAATTTGTCCTAAATGTGTCAATTAATTCTTGAACAATCCTTAATTGTCCTTTTATGCAGGAAATACTGATTACCTAATTAAAATGTTTTTATTTTTCAAATCTTTCTCCTGAAATGACTGTTTTACTGGTCACAAACATTTTCTCTACCATTCAACTATGTTGTGCGTTAATTGTAAAAATAATTTGTAGTTTTTTGTTTTATTCATACCCCTGTCTGTTGGATGGGTTCCGACACACCAGTAGTTTTCTATTTAACATAGTTTGCAGTTTGGAGCTAACAAAACGTTTTTAAAGGGTTTTAAAACCTCCTTAATCCCCCTCAAATAAGCTGTATCTCTAATCTTATCACTAGATGTCAAGAAAAGATTAATTTCTTTTAAAAACAATGAATTGCAATGTAGTGTCATCAAAAATGGCAGTAAAATAATTCAAAAAATATAAAAAAGCTCAGAAAAGGTTATTATACGAAGAAGAATTATATAATTGTACAGTAACAATGGAATAAATTTATTTCTTAGTCTGTTAGCAACAAGATACAGTGAGAAATGCATGTTGTATTTGTATTTAGCTTGCGCCTTCTATTTATGAATTACAAACTGCATATCTCACGGTATCTTGTCACTCACATACCGAATAACTAATATTATCTCCCACTTCCCTTATGAATAAATCTCCATATCCGTTGGTAGTTATTCAATAGTAGTTATTCTATGGTAGTTATTTGATACCCATCAAACATATGCACACCATGCTGTGTCATTAGTGAATGAATTTTTATGTATGATCTCCATTATCGCACTTTAGTGCATTGGTGTATAAAAATGATTAATATATTTAATTGCTATTGAAATCTTGTGCGTTGCTATGACAACACTTCGTTCAAAACTGGTATAAAACTATTTTTCCTTATGTTAAAAGAACAAAAGAATAGAAGGGATCAAAAATATTTTCAAAACAAGGAACAAGTGATTATCTAGTGGTGGAAGAAAAAACACTTATCCAATTCGGTGATGTTGGATGTGGAGATTTGTTCAGTCTCGCCAAGATAAAATCAGACTCAGCTACAGCTACGTCTCATCTGATATTACATAGGTTGACTGAATGAATCTCCTTATCTGACATCACCTCATCGATTGAGTTATATTCTCCCTTGAAACATTCATTTTAGTTCTGTAATTTTCTTCTGAAACTGTTTTTGTCCCATATTGATTTTTGAAATATTGGTGTAATTGGGGCTGAGGAGGGTATGTCAGTATATGAGCACTTAAATAAAAGCAAGATGGAAGTTAGTTTCTTGAATGAAATAAATCTAGACTAATGACCATTAGCTTGAAAGCCACTTGATTACAAATATATGTGTACATTTAAGTTATCTTGTTGTCCAAACACTAACTTTCACATCTATAATGTTTAGTTGGTTTAGATATTGAATTAAGACATTTTACCACCATTTATTGGATGGAATTATTTTGAGTAATTGTCTTGTCTTGTCTATCAGATTTTTTTATTACTGGGCTTTACATTTAAGGGCCTAAATTAGACCCTGACCTTAGTGTGGTATCAGAAAGAAATGTTTTTCTCATATTATTAGGCAACACTTTAGTGAAAATACTTCAAAATATTTACGTTAGAATGAATGAAAACAAAAAGACAGATCTGTTTTGCTTCAGTTGAATATCAGATTTTTTAAAACAGTTATTCATTTTGACAAGGATGAAAGCTAAAATTGAAATAAAAACATAGTCCAGTAAATCTAGACCCAAAAAGGGGATAACCCCAAACTAGTTGCAATAAACGTCAAATATGTTTTATAAGAATTATTAGGGTATTGTTAGTTGTGAAAAAAAGTTGAGACTTTAAATCAGTGTGGAAGTTATTTTTAAGGCTGCCTTTTGGTCGATTTTAGTATTAAAAGCGTACCCCTCAAGAAAAATTGTATTGTTTGCTATGTTTTGATTAGTTGATTGTGAATTTTTTGTGTGTAAAGTTACAAAAAAACTGCTGAATCAGCATAAATCGACATTTTTTGCCGATTTCAAACTCAATTATCTCAGAAAGTATTAATCAGAACATAGCAAACAATAACATTTATCACAACTACTTTTCATGCCTAATTCACCTATTTAATCAGTTTTTAAATTTAAGTAATTTGGAAAAACAATTATCTTGGCTGCCAAAAAAAATTAGTTCAGGGCTATCACTTATATTTACTGGACTAATAAATTAGCTTGAGAAGACAACCTTGGCCAAACAATTGTTTTAATTTTTTAAGTGGATTACATATACATTTGCAATGTTGGCATTTCAACCCTAATGGCTAAGAGCTTATTGATCTCACCGACCAGCAAATTATAATCTACCTTTATATAACTCATTCTCAAATGTTTTGTGAGATGGCATAATATGCTGAAATTACCAAATTTTGTGCTTCCAAAGATTAGTGCTTAAAAAATTGGTACTTGCAAAAGTTTCTGACTTTAAGTACCTTAATCCTTAAAACTTCTCAATCATGTTCCTTTATATATAATCTTAAAGATTTTTGAATTCAGAAAGATATTGAAAATGGAATACCCATCTGAAATCTTGTAGCCAATCTTAAGATCCTATTCAGAACAATTTTTTTTGCTTAATGTCTTGTAATTATCAGACACTCCCATTTTGATTCTCCCAAGGGATATAATATTTTTAAGATCTCCATACAATTATCTTATCAATGGCCATTAAAAAGTAACATACAGGGCTC
>JAUKPT010000469.1:0-19849 GCA_032273505.1 Nanomia bijuga
AGCGTGATATAAAGTAGTATTTTAAATCCCCGCTCTCTATAGGATGCCGGTTAATAAACTCATAAAATGGAAAGAAATGATATTAAAACTATACCTAGATAGAAAATAATAACTTCGATGATAAAAAAAGCCTTTTACACCCTCACATATAACTTATTCAATTCATATTTTATATGCAAATACCCTTTTATATACATATTTTTTAGCAATTTTAAGTTCTTATTTTCATATATACTAAATACATATTTTTGTATCTTTTTTTGTATTATTTATATATCTATTGTATATTATGTTGTAGAAACGTCAAGAAAAACCCCAACTTTATAGTAGTTGATGTTATC
This sequence comes from Nanomia bijuga, assembly GCA_032273505.1. NCBI lineage: Eukaryota > Metazoa > Cnidaria > Hydrozoa > Siphonophorae > Agalmatidae > Nanomia > Nanomia bijuga. The sequence continues at coordinate 342 of JAUKPT010000469.1, forward strand.
GCAGTAGGCACCGGCATTGCAATGCAACCATTTTGTAACCAATATTGCATTCTGGGCCATCAATATTTTATGTTCGCTCAGCATTACAATGGTTACTTTTTACCATTATTCAAAACCACATTTCTAAAAAGACGGCATTATCTGTTGTGGGTTTAGGAATACATAATACGTTGTCATTGTTATATAGACTCATTACATAAAATCAAAGATGATTATCAACCCCCCGGTTAAGACCTGTTTTTAACTGAGGGTCACTGCTATAAAACATTCTTCGCGAGATCTCTTCTTCTTAGAGACCTTTTAAATGCATCATTTAGTTCCTTTTTATAAGGAAGGGGCCTTAATTTGTGCATTAGTGATTAGTAAGGTTTTTCCTCGAATTTGGTGTATCTTTGAGACGTACGTTTTCAATATTTATCCTATTTAATTATTTGGCATAATCCTATTTGGGCTGGGCTTTTTAAGGGGGTTTTTCGACTATTTCTCGGGTATTTAAGGACAAACAGAATTTTGCCTTTTCGTCTACATTATTTTCTTGTTTAAAAATATTTTACTCCAGGGGGTGGATCCTCCCCCCTCCCAGCCCATATAGGGTTAAATTAGGGATAACTATTAGATTAATAAAACGGTAGTCAACGAAAGATAGAGTTCATAAAAGCTTATATTGCAAAACATTTAAATGACTCTCCTCCTTAGAGAGCATATAGACGCTTACCTTTTTTAAAGACGGGAGCTAAATGCACTATTCTGAAAAAAGAATAAAATTAACTATTAGAAGGTGATAAAATATTTAAATTTGTTACTTCTTAGATAGGTATGTTTTCAGCATTTTTAGCATTTTTTGTATTTATTTTTCTTCTTCATTTTATCTTTTTCCTTGCTGTCAGTGAAGATAGCATCGATACCAGAAACAGTTGCTGACGTTCCAACCTCTAAAAACCGATGACAGCTACTTTTCAAACCAGCAAAATATTTCTCGGTAGTTTACAGGCCATATCAGGAAAATTTCGCAGGCGCACGGGAAAACGAGCACCAAGGAAGCGTATGGCGTGCGATAATTTACAAGGAGCACGATCAAACTTATTGGCATAACAATATGTATTCTAGGCACACATATCCTCCCCATTATTATTATACGAAATACGTTTGAGGCGCGCCATTCATCGAGACGATTTAGGTGCGTGTGGAGGCACACCTCCCGTAACATGGCCTGAGTAATATTCCAATACCAATCTACCAATCAAACTGCGAGTCTAACTAATAATGGATTTAGCGTGGAATGGTTTTAATGGTTTTAATGGTGCCATTTATAAATCACACCCAAAACGGTTCCACGGGCAGGAGTTCAACTGTAACCTCTCTGGGTCGGGGCGATCAAATTTACAGCCGGGAAAAATGCATAAAGTACTATAAATATAAATTTACCCGGGGATATAAGGTGAATTTAGGTAAACTCTTAAATTTCAGCTGGGGAATTTCCCCGTTCTCCGGGCCCACCAATTTCTGCACGGGTCCATGTAAACAATAAATCATAATTGATGAATAGAATACTCCCGTGGAAGTTCCATGGTAAGCCTGCTTGTTTTTCTAATTTGTAGGCTAATTCTTGTATCCTCATCATACCAACTGTGATCTATTGGGTGGATCTACAGTGGCGGATCTCGAGTGTCCTCAGTGTCTTCATGAAGAGACTTATTTTTGATAAGAGAAAACTTTTTGGCTGGCTTTCATTACTCAAGACTAAGTTCGCCCTTGAAATTGTTAAACTGGGCTCAAGATGAGGGCCAAATCCACCACTGATCTACACTCTACAGTTTTGACTTTGAAAATATTGCTGCTGTCTTAGTATAGGGAAAAATGCAAAAATTGGGTTGTACGAAATAGCCTCAGCAGAGGTTCAAAATAAAGTTTCGGAAGCGATACTGAACTATGGATATTTCTTCTTGTTATCGTGCTTTAACTCAAAAAAAAACACCTTGCACTTAATTATTTGTGGAAAAACTTTCCTTGATAACTCCCTCACTCTGTTCTTTCCTTGTTCTTTATTTACGGTTCAAATTAATTACAATAATGGATCCATTAAAGAAGAAACAAAAATACAGATATAAAAACAGGGGTCTAATCAGTGGGGTGATACATATATTCAAAACCCTACTGACGCATGAAAACAAAAGAGTTCTAGTATCTAGACACATCTGCTAGGAAAGAAATTGAAGCTGTAATACTCTAAACTAGGTTAGAGGTCATTTCTAATTTAGACTGATTAATTGGTTAAATTACATCATGAAGATTTTAATTGGTTCATAAAACAATTATACCAAAATTTTCAGTTTTACTAAATCTTCAATTTGTGACATTTAGAAATGAATCAATCAAATTCTTGATGACGTAAATTTCAGCCAATCAATAGTCTACATTGGACAAACTTTTGAGATGATTACTTAGATGATTGAGATCAATAAGTAGAATGTGATTTTACTAGCCCTCACAAAATCCAAGAATGTGATTTTACTAGCCTTCACAAAATCCAAGAATGCGATTTTACTAGCCCTCGCAAAATCCAAGAATGTGATTTTACTAGCTCTCACAAAATCCAAGAATGTGATTTTACTAGCCCTCACAAAATCCAAGAATGCGATTTTACTAGCCCACACAAAATCCAAGAATGTGATTTTACTAGCCCTCGCAAAATCCAAGAATGTGATTTTACTAGCCCTTACAAAATCCAAGAATGCGATTTTACTAGCCCTCACAAAATCCAAGAATGTGATTTTACTAGCCCTCACAAAATCCAAGAATGTGATTTCTTTACCTGCTTCTCCAGAGCCTGCTGCAAAACGATTGTAAAAGATTAGGCGGTAGCTAAAATTATTTATCGCGGCAAGGGTTTAAAACGGAGATGCATTAGTCACAGAAAATGCAATTTTTACTTTGATCCAGAATTCCAACGTCAACGAAGGACATTTCCTCAGACAAGAAATGAAGAAAAGTTCCCGAATTTAAGAAAATTTTTGCAAAGTGACGAAGGTTCCTCGCGAACTGGGTTCACAGGATTAAAGTTTGCTGAAACTATGCATTAAGTGATACAGAACTATAAGATACTTTTTCGTGTTATCGTGTTTCAACTCAAAAAAAAACACCTTGCACTTATTTATTTAAGGGAAAAACATTTCTCATGATAACTCCTTCTTCAAATATATTGAAAAAGAAGCTGAAATCTAATCAATTCAAAATCAGATTTACAGATTGTGGTACAGATAATGGACAATATAAGCACATCCCTAACAATCAAAATATCGTTTAATCGTATAACTTCTTAATTAAACAAATAAAGAAATAAAGAACTTGTTTTTTTTCGTGAGAATTTTTTTTTTCATTTATTTTTCTTTTTTTTCTGACCAGAACTAAACGAAGATGAGATTGAGTGAAGAAAAAAATAAGCACCTGCTCTTTGATGAGAGCTCTTAGTGAAATTTTCCATTCAGCAGAGTCGAGTTAACGTCTGAGGGAATTGCACGTTACTTAAAAAAATGTATACCGATTTTTTTCATTTTTTTCAATTTATTTTAGATTTTTTCAATTTGTAAATTTCTTTTAAATTTAATTGTACGAATTCACTCCTTTGTAAATTTGTACAGAAGAATCGAACAAAAGACTTCATGAAATCATTGTTATTCGATTCCGTTACTCAATGTAAAACATGAAGAATATAGAATTTTATTCATATGAGCAGCCCTGAACAAACTAAGAGAATTTCATTTTCAAGAAACCTCAATGCTTTGATGCATTGGAATTAGGGAATCTGGTCCGATCATATGGTTGAAAAACGAAGCTCCGATGAGCCTTCTCAACAGTAAATATTTTGTCCAACAGCCCCATCTCAGGGGGTAGAAATAAATTTGGAGAATAGCGAAGAATAAAGAGATTTATATTGTTTCGCACCCTAAAAAAGGGAGAAATAAGAAAATAGCAAAATGGTGGGAGGGAGAATTAAGAAGGTTTGGCTAAAATAATTACTGGTGAGTTTACAGGAGAATTCGGAAAGATTCGGAAAGATTCCTGAGCTTCCAAATGCCAAAGAATCCGATCGGAGAACAAAGATTTAATTGGTCATGGAATGTACGGCATCAGTGGAAATGCAGTCTCAAGAAGACTTAAAAAACTAGACCATCAAGTTTTTCACCCTTAAAGGAGGGATAAATGCTTAACAGACATTTTCTGTTAAAAATTATGAAAACCTTTTTGAAAAGGTTCCTTTGTTTCTTTTCAATTGCTAACTTTGAGAGATGGAAAATTTCACAGCCTTTTGATGAGAGTATAATAAAGATAATAATAGAAAAAAAAATGAAAAAGAAGAAGAATCGGAAAGAGGAGGAAGCAGTTTAACAAGGTCGACGTATTTGCAAAACAAAGATTCTTCAAAAAAACATTTTTCTTCTTCTCTCTCTTGTGTTTGTTGTTTTTAAGAAGAAGAAGAAGAAGAAGAGAAAGAAAAAAAAAGAAAAAATATATAATTAGTATAAAATAAAGAACAAAAAAAAATAGAGAAAAAGAAAAGAAATGTTTTTAAATATGAAAATTTGTATTTACGATTTTCTGAAATATATGATATGATGTTTATAAAATATAACACAGAAATTAGTTAATTTTGTGGAAAAAAGAGGATAAAAGATATTTCTTGGTAAGTTTATCATTTGTCTTCATATTCTTCATTTTCTTGTTGGAAAAATTGAGTATAAGGGGTTTGAATTGTTGAAAATTACAAAGAGGAGCAAAAGTTGTCGGTTAGGGAATTTATAATCTTTTTTTATTTAAATCATTTATTAAGATATATTTTGTATTTAATCGTGATTAAAAAATCAACATTTGTTCAATTACAAGTTTGATAAATTTCTAGACCCGTTATTGCCTATATAAATATTTAACATTTAACATTTTTGATAAAACATAATATTTCAAGTAAATTTGTGCAATGTATGTACATGCTACTCGATGAATCCCATAACAAAAATCTGACAGCAATTTTATATTGTGTTGTTTAAATAGGAGTAAAACAAGATTTAGCCCCCTGAAGAAATCATAACAACATTAAAAATACAACAATACTACTATTTGATATCTTTAGTGATATTCTTCTAAAAATTGAGCTTGACACATTCATCATTAAAACTCGATCATGGAAGAATATTTTCGAACTACTAGCCAGAATTTAAATGGTTTTAACAATTTCCTTGCATATGATAAATATAAAAATATTGTAAAGAAAATTTTCGAATGATAATTTATCCAGTCTAAAATGTAAAACCTAAAAATTTTTATTTCTTCCCTCTAAATTTTAAAAAATATTAAAAAATTTATATTCCATACTACTATACCTTTGTATTTTCAGACTTGAGATAAAACAAAATAACTTATTATTTCTATCTTATTGAATGACGATGAGAATCCCCGATATTCATATGGCCCTAAAAGACCAAAAAAACCTCAAAAAGTCCCAGAAAACCAAATAATTTAGGAGAGTTTATATATTGTCAGCTGAATATTTAAAGAGTTACAAAGCAGATTTGCTTCATTTCTTTTAATTTACAAGAACGTCCAAAGTTATAAAACTTTACAGAGACAATTTTAGATAATTTGAGTTATACCAGAATGGTCCTTGATGCCACATTCAATATGCCACGTCAATAATTCATTTAAAGCTTAAGTCATTAAAGGTCGCTTCAATTGATAAGTCGTTAACAGAAGAAGTCAATGAGCAAGTCTCTAGAAGTCTACACATAGTCTAGACCATTTGACCTAGCGCAATTCCGGTTTCTTTAAAAATTGCAAAGGTTATATGAGTTTTTCAATTAGATTTATGAACTGACCAATGAAAATGCATCGCATTGAGCTGCTTGACCAGCTTGACCTGCTTGACTAGTTATAAATTAAATCGTATGAAGGGCGATATATTCTATTACTGTCAGTTGAAAGAGGTACGAGCTGCAAGGTGAATGTCAAAGAGCGCATGGCCTGCTGAAGAGTAGTAAATTAGACATCTAAACGTAAATGTATTTATTTATGTATCTTATTGTTCTTTATGTATCTTTTTGTTCTTTAAGAGTATTTGCAATTCTTTATATTGCGTATTAGTTTCCTTTACTTTACCGGAATCCTCCAAGTAACAAAATTTGATTTGACCTATGAATAATTATATACTTTTGACACTTCTATTTAATAGCTATATCAAGCACGCAACTAAAGGCGGTATTAAGGGAATTTGCCCTGTGTATTTAAAACGAAATCGTATCAGATAATATGGGGCATGAAAACCATTAAAAGAGCTTTTTTCTAACAAGAATAGCATGGATTGTAGTATGAAAATATCTTTTATGGTAAGTATTTTTGATTTTGGAGCAATGTGCTTTTTCCTGTCATTTTAACAGTTTTTGGTTTCTTTAACTTTTAAATTTTATTGACTATCTAAATTTAACCTCAACTAGACCATAATAGTTTCTAATGGAAATCAGAAAAGTGAACTCTCTTAAAAAAGATAAGTCCTTCCATCTTGAAGTTTAACAGACAATAATGAACCTCGAACTGATCAAGCATGTCTTATAGGAGATCACAAAAATTGATATCTCAAAAACAAGATACTTTTTAAAAGGGGGAGCATTTTAGCTTTAGTTAACTTGAATTTAACTGGCTCGTAGAATCTTTATTGTTCAAAACGTAAGTTAAACTGAAAACCAAATTCAAGTTAAATAAAAGACTCATGCTATGAGAAGGGTATTTGTTTTCAAGCAATGGACGAGTTTGATGAAATATCTCCAATAGAAATGTCTTATTTGAAATCATAAAAGTGATGTTCGAAAACTTAGATAACTGCTCAAGTAAAATGGTCTTCTAAGAATTCTTATCTGCAAATCTTGAAAAATACCTCCAGCTTTACATACTATAGACAAGATGAAAGAAGGTCTTATTGGAAAAACAAAAATGATGATCAAAAAGACTTATATAATTCCTCAAATGAAACAGACTTCATAGAATTCTTATCAGCAAATCTTTAAAATTATCACCAGCTTTACATACTATAGGCGAGATGATAGAAGGTCACCAGGAAAGCCGAGAAACAGTGGTAAAGAAAACACCAAAGAAATTTGCTGCAAAGAAAGTCGCTTCCAAGAAAACAGTTAAGCTCAAGTCTCCAAAGAAAGATCGGCACTCTTGTTTACCAACGCGTAGTGGTATGTCATCTTTCAACACACTTCCATTCATAAACATCGTCTTCGTGAGATACTTACTGGATTGGGGTAGCATATGGTAGAGGCGAGTGTCATTTACGAACGATGCAATGAAATACACTCGACTCGAACTCTTCGCGAGGTCGACCGGTCGACCCATGCCATGTGAGGGAAATTGCGTAGTCAGTTGGTAGCTGACGAATCACTAGTTGAGACCGAGGTTGGGACTTAAGCCATTGCCTCGATAAGCACGTAAAAAGCATGTGCATGGCTAATCCATCATAAGTGCAAACCATTAATCATTCTTTTTGGAAAAACAAAAAATATGACAAAAAAACTGAGATAACTGATATGAGGGAAATCTTTTTTCGATCACTAATTCATGAACCATCAAAGTAGCGAAAGAAAATATTTTCTTGTTTTCGCCATTAGTCACCATTATATAGGTCCTAGTAATTTGATACTTTGACACAATCTGGATGAATTTTGTGTTTTTTATCTACTGTCTAACTTTCGCTAAATTTGTTTGGAAGTAAACATTGCTGTGTTTGTTGAAGATCACAAAAAATGTCTAGTACCTTGACTACCTACTCTATACACGACCATATATCTTGCCGACAGAAAATCGAATTGGGCGTTTTGGGACCATCTGCAATCAAACTATGCTGATCAGTGTACTTACTAGCATGTCCAGAATGCGTGGGGACGATTTTATTTTTTGAGGGAAATTATTAGGGGGGAATATGGGCCTTTCGTACTTTTTGCTATTAGAGTTAATAAGTCAGTCGCTTTTATATATGTACATATGAATAGCATCTCTACTCTCAGTAATTTTTTACCTCTTCAACGCGTTCTTTAGTTCAACCGTACCATAGCAATTCTTTATTGGAAGTCACAAATATAGATAGCTGGCCAAGGGAAACATATTTCTGAGTTCTTTCTACGTTTTACATATCAACAGAAATCTTCTAGCGATCACTAATTCATGAACCGACGAAGTAGCGAAAGGGAAAATTATTTCGTTTGTCGGATAGAAATCTCTTTGTGCAATTTGTGTATTTTAAAAGGAACACAGTCAGAATAAATACACGGTGTTAAATCATTCATGACGCCTAACTGGATGTTGTAAAACAACTGGATAAAAGGTTGAAAGCGTTTGTTTATATATAGCCTTACAAATAAAAAGAAGAGTTGATGGACAGAGTAGATAAAGCGTGGCTTACACTGCCTTACTTTTTTCACTTCGTTTTTTTCGTACGAAATAAGGAAAAATTCTTTATTTGATGGCTTATTGTTTGAAACATTTAGGTACACAAAACATTGAAATCGACGATTTAGACATCCTTTTTCATACACTCAGTTTTTCATTTTTGTTGTTTTTTTTTTTTCTTTTCGCAAGTCCAAATTCACATACAAGCTGGTAAAAGAGTTGTGTTTTTTTCTTGATCAGTCGGTCATTTAGTACTGTTGTTAGAATAGATTAGAACTATCTCACAAAAACAACTTCATCATTTCCCACGATATAATCCCTAAACTTGAGTAATCCAATTCTTTTTAACACATCTTGAAAGCTAAGGACTGAAGTTGAATTCCAACTCATGGCGCTCAATGGTAGGACGTTGAGCTAGTCAGGCTACTAATCCAGAGGTTATGAATTCGAATCCACGGATGAATAGCCGAGCGGTTAAGAGTCACGCCTATCAATACTAGAGACCGTGCAATCTGAATTCAATACCCAGTCGCGCCAAAAATTCCAATATTTCAATTTAGCTGTAGTTTCAACTACTCTGCATGTGACCGCAAATATCTGTCCCGTTTAGCATCTGTCCCCCATCTAAGCGGAGATCGGCATAAGTGAGACTTAAATAAATATAGTGACATTCCCAAAAATTTGTGACTCATAAGATTTGTCATTCTCAACTTCCTGGAGTATTTTGTACTTATCTGTTATAGATTTACACTTATGTGTTCTTTTTGTGAAACCGTGAGTCTTATTGACTTATCGTCAGAATGATTATTTTCTCACGATAACTCTGACACGTTGTTCGTGTTGGGAATTCTACCAAGGGAATCGATGATCAAAATGTCCCACGGGTAAGCCAACTAATCCTACCAATAATACTCAGTGGCGAATGTGGAGTGTCTTCAGTGTCTTCATGAAGACACTCATTTTTGATAAGAGTAATTTTGAGGTTAGGTTTTTATTATTTAAGACCAAGTAGGCCCTATAAATTGTTTAATTTGGTTCAAAATAAGGGCTAACACTCTTAAAATAGGTCTGAAGTATGTTTTTCTATATGTGTTTCCAGAGATCCAATTTTCAAATTTCCCCACAACTTTAGGTAAATATTAATTTTGAAGACACTCAGAAATTGGGTCAAAACCGCCACTGGGATATTATATTGGCCTCATCGGATAAATATTAAATGTTGGCGACCAAAATTATGTCAAAGTCAAAAACACGTGTCTTAAGTGCAAACCCATGGCTGAGTTACTGTCGAATAACTACCATCGAATAATAATTATTCGATGGCAAGTGCAAGATTCGGTGCAACCGCCATCGGATATGGAGATTATTTTGATAGGAAAGTGGACGATAATTTTTTTTATTGTTAAAACTATTTTGCATTCTATGAATTATTATCGTTGTACAAATGATGTGGCTTGAACTAAGTTCGTAAGCGCACCACACAAACGGGAATTGTTCAAAGGCGCACACACTTCTAGGTGTTTTTAGACCCTGCATATCTGCATGACGCATTCTTTTTAACCGTTCCTTAGACCCCATAGGGTTTTTGGTGCTTGATCTTTTTTTAAATGTTTGTCAGAGAAGAGTATGTTCTATTCAAGCCATCTGATCTTTGTGTTTGTGTTACGCCCCACCCCTTCAAATTCGGAACATGATTCGAGGATTTCACGTGAGCAGCGGGAAAAACGGGAAATTTATATACAATAATCGCATCAATCATCAATGGTAAACAGATGCCTGACCTTGAACACTTGACTTTAACGAATAGAATAAAAATGTCTATCCCTGGAAATGATTGGCGCCCTCGTAACGTAACTCTTCAAACATCCATGGGTGATATTGAAGTTGAATTGTACTGGGAGCATGCCCCAAGGACTTGTAAAAATTTTGCTGAATTAACACGTAGAGGGTATTATGACAAAACTAAATTTCACAGAGTCATTCATGATTTCATGATACAAACTGGTGATCCAAGTGGCACAGGTAAAGGAGGCTCATCGATTTATGGACCTATGTTTGAAGATGAAGTACATCCTGAGCTAAAGCATACTGGGGCTGGAATATTATCGATGGCTAATAGTGGTCCAAATTCGAATGGAAGTCAATACTTTTTTACCTTAGCACCATGTCAATGGCTAGATGGAAAACATTCAATTTTTGGTAGAGTATCTAAAGGTATGCAAATTGTGAAAAAGATAGGCAATGTACAAACAGAAACAACGACTGATAAACCTACTCAAGATGTTTATATTATCGAGGCTCATTGTTCACGTTGATAATATAGTATATTCATGTCTAATTTTTATTTTTTATTTTAGTAGTTATTTGCATTGTATACATGTTTTAGTCTGCTAGATGTTTTTAATTTATTTATACAATATAGGATGCATTCATTAAGAAATATTTTTAGGCTAACGCATTTATGTTTTTGTATTTTAACTTTTTCGTCATTGTTAACTATTCTTTTATTTACTTTGTTTAAAGAAGCAGTTTACCTTTTTGGTGAGTATCACTGTAGGTTTTCAGTGGTTGGTACAAAGCACAGGTCCCAGGTCCAATGTTGCAGGTCTCTGGTTACAGGTCCCAGGTCCCTGGTCCCGCTATTTTATGCTTTGAATGGTATTTGCGCCATTGATATAGGAGAAATGCAACATGCATGTTCACGTATCTTTGTGCATGTGCTTATGTCATACCAGTAAACTAAAGCCCTTTTTTGTTTAAAACGCGATATCAATTATTCAAAACTCCTATCTCAACTCTTGTTGTGAAAAAGAAATTATAGCAATCGTAAGAAACAGTTGTAAAGAAAATGTTTGTTTATGTATTTAGAAAATAATCAGAGTAATCATAAAAAAATATAACGAAGGGACCTAAAACTTGGGACCTGTGTTTTGTAACAACCAGGTTTCAGCCTTCGTCAGTCTGTGGCATCAGTTTTCCTGTACCCATGTTGTCCTATTGTCTTGCTAGAATGTATCAGTGAAAAGGTGAAAAGGTGGTTAGTGGTGGTGTCCGTCATACTGGTTTAGGTTTGGTTTATTTTTTCTGAACGTGGTCAAAAACTTTGTTTCTTTAAGGAGGTATCAACGCGTTAATAGGTGTTTCGGAAATATATATATTTTTTTACATAATTTTTAATCATTATGTCATTCCGCATCTGAAAAAAAAAATTGGGGTTTCCGGCCAAAATTCCACTAGAATGAACAGTTTACCCTTTGTCCTATATCTGTGGTACATTTGTGTAAATGAGAGGTAAAATTTCATGGCGCCATGTCATTATTAAGGAATTTAGTACGGAAATGTCCCTTGAAAAAAACTGTCACAGGTAAAAAATTATTTGAAAATATATGGTTCCAGCCAAAATTGGGGCATTTCAGCCATTTCTCACCCCAAAATACCATGATTTTAGCCAGTCTTGATGTGATTACTCATGTTTTATATATCATGCAATTATATGGCATTGTGTCTAAAAGTCTGCGTAAAAAAATTACGTGCTCATAACTATTCACCAGAGAGAATTTGATGACTTCATAACTTGTAATGTTACAAAGGAAACGTAATAACGAAATTGGCATGTATAATTAGCAAAGTCTTGTAATCAATTTACATTTATAATACAACACTATTTTTTCAATGGTCCCACAGATCCACGATTTGCAATCTTGACTTCATCTTAGATAATCTTAGGAACGATTACCCCCATTGTGACCCTAAAAAGCCATATTTGCTAAAATTTTCCAAAAATGAGAAAATCGAGACTCCTTTCTTAAGGGTGCAAAATCCATCAGAAAGCAGTCTAAAAGTTCCATTTTTATTCAATTTTTCATCCCGTATTCACTGTTAAAGTTTTGATGCAAATATTGATGAGAACGAGACAAACTTACTTACGAAGGAACAAATAATCATACCAATGAACTATAATAGACAAGGGAACTAATGAACAAACTAACTAACTAATAACGTAATAATGAACTAACGAATGAACTAACAAGCTAACAAACTAATTAATTAACGAACAAGTGAACGCCAATTTTTTGTGACCTAGGCAATTTTTATTCTGAAATTTAGCAATTTTCCAGTTTTTCTGTGAGTGTTAAAGGGTCAAATACTAGCCTCGTTTTGTTGAAAACAGGTGCACCAAAAAAATGTCCCCCCTTTTGAAACAAAAATGTGTGAGAATCGAACAAGATGAAGCAGGGTGGACACTCATAGTGGGATGTATTGCGTGTACTGGGATGAGAAATGTACTGCTAAATCTATTGGTATTTGGGTTATTTTGGGTAATGTACTGTGAAATGTACTGTGATTCTGGATTTTCTACCTTAATTTTCATCAATTTCAATATGAGCAGTTTTTATGAAAACAATCAACATTCTTATCACCTAAATGAAAGGTAATCCATGAAATGGCATCATTATCAACAAAACTATACAAGATTGACACTTTATTGCTAGCTAGCTATTAAATATAAACAAATTATGAAGCACTAAGGGGGAAGTCTAATTTATATTTTGATGGGTCATTTATCAAAGTTGGCCAAAAAATTCTGAAGTTACATTGATTTAAAAAAAATGTACTCACAGAAAGATGCAAAAATCAATGAAAAATGTGCTATTAAATTTACAAAAAGGTTTTGATTGTTTAAAACAGTTAAAACAGCGTGATGTAGCCTAACAATTGACCTTTTGTCATTGGTTGAGCATAAACATAACAGAAAATCTTAATTTTCTATACATGATAACCTCTAATGAAGTATCATTTTCACTGAACTCAAAAGTTAAGACTAGAAACTTAGAGAAAAATGCTTATTGTGCTATTGGCCGTCCTGATGATCATTAAGTGGTATTTTACAAAAAGAATATTATCGTTATAGTCTGTGTTGGTTTGATCAAACAAGGGATTGTTCTGGGTTCTCAAGGTCGAAGACACTTGTTGGTAACTTTGTATTATTGGATATGAGGTTATCCGAAGGGATCTCAAGTGTAAAGATAAGTATAGCAATCACATTTAATTGCTTTTAATGAAATTAAATTTCTGCGCTGTTATTTCCATGCATAACCCTTAGCCCTTTCTCAGTGAACCCTTAAATACCGCCATTTAAATCAGTTTTTCTCCTGACTATTCTCTCAGCTGCAGTGCTCTGCTATACATGCTGCCAGTTCTCCTGACCGCTGTCACCAGTCTCCTCAGTTTCACAGATACAAAATACCGAACAACCTGTTTTAGTCGACACTGACTTTATCACTGTGTTACGTACTGTACGATTACCTTGCACATGATGCAGTAGGCGAAGTAAGTTACACTCCGCATACAATGATTCTGAGCTACCAGTAATTCATTTTGCTGTCCTATATGGATTTCATGAACTTTAGTTTATACCTTTACATGTTTATACTTCTTTTCACTTGTAATTTCTATTATTTTAATTACATGCAGCCGGCACTGGAGACCTCTTTCCCTTTTATTCATTTGTTGTACCTTAGATGTAGATGTAGATGTGAGACACATGTGTGAACGTGCAAATGTGGTGTGGTGTTAATAAATGAAAGGAAAAGAGAAGAAATGAATAGAAATAAAAAAGAAAGAATGGAAATAGAAATAAAGGAATGAAAAGAAATGGTATGAACGTGGGTCGGTGGACGAGTGTCGCAAATGTGGTACAATAGTGGGGCGAAAGTGAAGCCAGTGGATGGGTGCTGAGCGAATGTGCGTCTGTTGGACGAGTTTTGCACGAATGTGGTGTGTATGTGTGTGATGTATGAATGTTGTATAGTTATTGTCTGTCATGATGTGTCTATTCAGGTTTTGTTATACTTATGTATATATGTCACGTTGCGATCATTGAAATTACAGACAAAGAATTTATTATCATATGAGTATAACAGAATATGTATTTTCAGTAAGCAGGCATGTGTCAAATATTCAGATACTTGAGGGATAGGCTTCACGAGCCATGACGTATCATATATTATTAGTAAGTTACAAATGTGTGTCAGTACATTGCGTTAACTCTATTTGCATATGATGGGAGATATGAGAGACATGGCGTATTATTTCAGTTTGTACGATTTTCAATTTATATCTTGAAGGTTTTAATGTATTATGGATCATTACACCAATGCTCTCTCCTCTGTTACTTTGCTGAAGATTGTTCCTGCAGGAGCATATCCCTCCATTGTGTACCTGAACCCAGGGTTTGAATGACCAACATGCACTATTTTACATTTCGACGAATTAAACTCCATAATCCAAGGATCAGCCCATTCCATAAGTTTATTGATAGAATTCTGCATAATTTCTCTGTCAGCATCATCATAAATAACCCTTGCATACTTTGTATCATCCACAAATTTGTAGACAAATTCATTCACTAAACCAATAACTCATTAATAACAATATCCCAACTTTCCAATACATTATGGTTTTCTAGTTCCTGTACCCAATCAACATCTAATAATTCATATCTTAACATCACCATAGAGAGATCACTTTTACCAAGATTACACAATTCTACAACATCAACAATTAAATCTTCTCTGCTTGATAAAATAATTATCTGGTCGAGTGCCCGATGTATGTGTAGAAAAATCATTATGCTGCGTCAAGAAGTTATCTTGTACAGCATCAGCAAAGTCTTTACAACTAGCATCAGACAACATGGTACTCTAGTCTATTTGAGAATAGTTGAGATACCCAATGATAACATATGGTTTCGGAATACTGTACAGCAAATGGCTGTTTAGAGTTTTTATTAGCAGTTTTTCTTGTAGTATAACTGTATCCTCATATATATGATGTTATGGCCTATACAGTAACACCAATATGACATCAGATTTACCTGGTTTAAGTGGTATCTTGATTGCTAAACATTGATTAAAGCTTTCAATTTCTTCGCTGCATAACTCTGGTAATTTTCCAATAACATTTGATGAAGTATAAATGATTAATCCACCGCCAATAGCTCCTTTGGTGTCCACCCTATCCTAACAACAGATAATCTCAAATTTAGGTAATTTGAAGAAAACATTATAATCACCATTGGATCAAACTTCATTGAGCACAATAAAGTCTGGGTTACTTTCATAACAAAGTGCAGTAAGTTCATCTATTTTATTCAAAAGACAACTAGAATTACCATACAAAACACAAAAACATTGAATAGAACTACATTATTCATTAATAATTGATACAATCTAGTGCGTTGTCTGTCTTTTTCTCCTTGTGTATCGACTTCACCCCTTTCCCTCTCTTGTGTTTCCTCCACTGCTGCTTTTACCATTTTCTGTTAGCCTCTTCTTCCAACGACCTTCTATATCCAGTTTTCCGTTTCCTCTTTAGTGAGATCTCGACAGTTTCCCACAAAGTTTTTTCTTCTTTCTTTTGTGCCTTCGTCAAACCTATCAACAAGGAGTGAGGAGATGAGGATTCAGCATTCACAGGGCCTAGACATTTCACAAAGCGTGTGACATCAACAGTCAATTCAACATCAATAATTCCAAAGAGCTCCTGGAGTTTACTCTTACTCTCAGTAAGGTTAGGAAATTTCAAAATTGATATTTTCACTATGTTTAAAAACCTAAACATATCAACACTGACTATTCTGAAAAGGTCTGGATAGATAAGAAATGGTCTTGAAAGGTCTGTGGTGAGGAGGCTGTGTGAGCAGAAACAATTTCCTCGGTCAAGATTTTACATGTTTTATCACCATTCATCCTTGATGTTATATGACCCAATAATAAGTTCAACTGTTGATACCTGATACCAAAGGTGTATTTTCTGACCAACAGTGCCAAATTCAGAATCTTCCTTGTTTTTCAAAAACTGGTAATTTGGAAGTATTTTTTTATGTAGAAAATTGACAGAATTAATAATTTTCTTCCCTTATTTTGCTAATTATCTGAAATGAACAAAATTCATTTCGTAGTCAAAACAGGGGAGAAAATCGAGCTTGTGAAAAGTTAGTTTGTGACTAATTAGTTTGTTTATTTAATTGGTACCCAATGTTTTCACAAGACCCTTTCAAATCTGTTAATTCTGTTAATTACATAGTGAACAAAAAACTGGGGACCCCAAAGTGAATCATTGGGTTATATGATAATAGATTGGTTGTGGTCAATATGATTTAATAACTGTATTTCTTTTCCTTCAATTTAGGTTAATTACAACTTAAACTAAAACACTACCAATGGCTACTGTTGTGATTTTTAAACTTAAATTATAATGCCAAGAAATAATAAAACACCTGAAAGTATGCGGCAATATCGTCGCTACAGTGATGCACAGGTTCAATCAGCTTTGGCTGAAATAAGAAGTGGTAGCAAAATCAGACATGCTGGCGAAAAATATAACATACCTCCTAGTACTTTATGTAATAAATCTAGAGGAAAATATAGCAAGTCTATTGGTGGTCAGCAAAGACTAAGTGATCTATGTGAGGCTCATCTTTTGCAGGTTATTTATCAACTAAGAGATTGGAAAATTCCAATAAGTCGTACAGACATTCGATATCTTGTCAAAGATCATATTGATAGTACAGAACAAGTTCAAAAGTTTCGAAATAATTTACCAGGTGTAGATTGGTTAAATAACTTCATAAAAAGAAACAAAATTGATGTAAGTTTTACTACTACTAATAGAAAAACTAGCAAAATCAAAATATCTTCGACTAATCTGGAGAGATATTTTCAAAAGCTTAAAGAAGATTTAAAAGATATACCTCCTGAAAATATTTTTTCTTATGATGAAGTGAATATAACAGACAATCCTGACTCTGAGTTGATAATTTTCAGGCGAGGTTTTCAAGCTAAAGATAAGCTTAATAATCAACCAGAAAATTCTACAACAGTGTTGTTCAGTGGAAGTGCTACTGGTGTTTATTTGCCATTTGCTGTTGTATGTAAACAAAGCACTGCATCATATGGTTGGACTAAAGTTGACACGCAAGGTTCTGTTTTTGATACAACTGAAAATGGTTGGTTTGATAATTGTACCTTTAAAAGATGGTTTATTGAAATTTTTCTAAAACATATGGAAAATGTGGATGGCCCTATTGCAATCATTGGTGATAATTTAGGGTGTTACTTTTCAAATGATGTCGTTCAGATTTCAATACAAAAAAATATTAGATTTATAAACTTGTTACCTAACTCATCACATCTGTGCCAGCCTCTAGATGTTGGCGTTTTCCAGTCATTGGCACTTAGATGGATAAAGATTTTGAAATTTTGTCGTAAGGATGGTTGTGTTCCGAAAGAACATATTCCAACAATGTTGAGTTGTCTTTTTAATTCAATGGTCCCAAAACATATCATCAATGGGTTTGAAGCTTCTGGTATTTCTCCTTTTAACCACTTACAAGTATTTCAACATTTGCCCAATATAAATTTAGAAGCAGCTGATGACAGTGCAGAAATAATATATGAATCATCAGAAGAAGAATATGAAGAGGTAAAACGATTTAATTTTGTCCTTCTGAATTTTCGATAAAATTTGTCTAATTGACTCAAAAACAAAAAGGAATTATCAGTTCTCTAGATTATTTTCCAAATAGTATACTTAAATGGTATAAACATTTGACAGAATAAACTTTTGTGAAATATTTTGATGCTCACTCGCCAAAGTTTATTCTCACAAAATTTGTTTTTCTTCATTCATTCGCCACAAAAGTATATTCCAGCAAAATGCAAAAAATCTTGTAAATATGCACTAAAGTTTGTTGCCAGAAAAGTTTAAGAGTTTGTACCAAGGAAGTTTCTCTTTTCAATTTTTATACCCCAAATGAATCTCCAACAATTTCTCTAATGGCAATTTGTTAACCTGAGTCTTTCTCAAACGACAATTTCCCAACAACACTTTCTCAAACAACTTTTTCCCAACCAGACATTTTCCCAACTGACAATTTTGCAAGCAGAGGTAATTTCAAACAACATTTTGCCAAACATACATTTTCCCAATGGTTTTCTAATAAAATGATAATTTATCAACTTCCACCAATACTACAAAAACTTCTTAATATATGATTCGATATTGCAACAATTCTGAATATATGATTTTCGCAATATTTATCAATTTCTGCTGGGATTAGGTAAACTTTGTTATGAGAAACTCTTTACAAAGAAACACATGCTGTATATAAACTGAACCTTAATTTTACCTGCTTTATGGGCTTTTTATGGACTTCATTAAAACATCATTAAAAGGTCCTTTGTCCTTTTTGGTCCGAGAAATGGGATATTCAATGAATTCAAAGGTCTGTTATTTCTTCTGACATTTTATTCTTCACAGCTGAAAATGTATGCATAGCTTATATAGGACCCATAAACTTAATTTTATTTATGTCCCATGTAGTTGATTTAGTACTCAGCATGGCCATCTTAACATAAGGCCTTATATTTTGCTGCCATAATTTTATATCTTACAAACTATTCAATATACAGGCCTGAAATTTGGAATACTTTTTCTTGTATACAATTTAAGAATACTCACAAAATTTCACTGTCAGCAAATATTGATTGGGGAAGTTTCTTCCCCGTCCCACCAAAACTATTTGGTAGAATTGTAGGTTTGAATTTGGTTAATTGGCTGTCCAAAGTATAGAAATAGGAAATATGTTTTACAAAATCTGTTTTAAAGAAGACATAGAATACACAATGCATGAATTTGGCAGATGGCAGCCGGGGGACTGGAGGACCCTAAACATACATACACAATTTATAATACAAAAAAATTCAATATTTGGCACGCCATAGCAATGTCGACCCCTCATTCTCATATTTCATATACATTTGGCAGGCCATAGCAATGTCAGCCCCTCATTTTCTATTATAAATATATATTTGGCACGCCATAGCAATGTGAGCTCCTCATTCTCATATATCATATACATTTGGCACGCCACAGACAATAAATAACAAGAAACATTCAGACATACAGATATACAACAAAACACCTAAACAACAAAGGTGGACCCCAGTACCGGCTGCATGTATTCAAAATAACAGAACATTGTTGACAATTAAAACATGATGAAATGTCTA
>JAUKPT010000470.1:0-19848 GCA_032273505.1 Nanomia bijuga
ATGAATTCTATTACCAGGAAATGCATAGAAAATTGGAATTTCTTTTCTAGATATTTTAATAGTGATCTTTCATCTTTCATGTGTAGTGAATTAAAAGTGAAGTTAGAAAATTATTTTTCTAATACTTACTAATTACCAAATATGATTTTTAATTTTCTCTTGATAATTCAAATAATCCTACATCCGATGTAAGTGTTTAAACATATGCTATGTCATTTACTTTTGGATCATAAGCACATTTGAAGTCACCCCAACACCCCCCCCTTTTTTTTTTCTGAAGAGGAGTAGTAATCCTAGAACAGCTTGTCTGAATGGTTACCTCCTTCCCATGAAGTTAATTTAGTTTTTAGAATTTTTAGAATCTATTTTCTATAATTATATATTTAATATAGTTTGTAAATAGTTAGTTATTCTAGATTTTTGTATATGTATTTTTTTTTTCTTTATGGGAAATAAATTGTTGAATTGTTGAATTGAATTGAATTTATCTTCATTTATGTGCCATGCATGCATCAACCTTATCCATATATAACGGTGAAATCATTTTTTTAATATACAAAACTAGTATATTTATGAATCTAAACTATTCTATATCTTGACCAATCACTATATCCTGTCCTTAATTCCACTGTAGAACTTTATTACCATCAATGTCTTCAGGATTTTCTCACGTTTTAATTGGAACAATTTCAAAACATACATCAAAATACATTCAAACATATTCTAAAACTCTGTTATATGTAAAGACAAAAGCAAACATCCAGAAGACACTATAAAAACTCTTCCTTTCTCTAGAAATACATTGATAAACATTAATCCCCTTTGACTTCCAATCACTAATCCATTTCAAAGGAAGCAATTTGCCTAAGAATGTCTCCCCACGTCTCGCGTTTTAAACAACTACGGTTTTCATAGCAAAGAGGATTAAGTCCTCAACAATCAACCCAAAGAAATCAACTCATAAACATAATATAGAAAATATTTACTAACACAAGATCCTATAATGACCTGCACAACTGAAAACATTGTAGTCCCTGACTATTTATTGTTCACATCAAAACTAAATTTCATTTGTAAACAGACAGATGCACAAAGACGGTTCCTTCGTGACTTCCTCAAATGGTATAAAAATAAAAATATTTGACTCTTTAATAACAAAGTAAAACATTTTGTGATCCCTTAGGCTCATGCAAAACAAAACAACTTCTTTATGACTCTTCCATTTAAACGTTTAAAAACCTTCCTCATTTTTTATTTTTTTATTTACAAACTAAAATACCACAAACAACGTAATTCAAGTAATCAAAGAAAATAAATAACACTTTAGCAATCATTTATGGCAGTCTAGGGTACAGAAATAAGTTGTTCCACTATACAAAATTCTTTAGCACATTCTTTCAATTATTTATGATTAATCAACAGATTTGATTCCTATTAGTTTGTTTACGTTAATTCATCACTAGTGGGCGTGGAGGTAATTCCGGAGGTACCCGTGCTAACCTAGCCTCATAATAATGTTTTCCAGCCAAGTAAATGATAATTAAAAAATTCAGAACATACAAAATGAAGTTATGCATACCCCCAGCGAAGTTAAAAATACCCAGTACCTGATCCCCGACTTCAGTAACCACCCCCACAGAGTCATTTGTCACATGTTTCAAACCTTCTGCAATAGTATGGAAAATGTGTTCCCCCGTATGCGATGCTGAGTCAAATACATCCGCCAAGCCCTTAAAAATCCCATCTATTAATGAACCCCCTCCCTTTGTACTGATATCATTTAAATCATTAATGTTGTTTCTCTGAGCTGCTAAAATTCCCAGCAACGTGGTCCTGTGTGGTTTAACCCTAGAATAATGCCTAAGCATATTATTATATGATGCAATCTTAGGCATGGCCATGTCCTTATTGATATATGCCCCGTCTTTTAGCTTAACCTTAGAGAACCCTATTTCCTGCACGTATTTCCAAAACCACCATCAAAATACAAAAACAATTCATGCACTCTTCAAGCAATCAAATCAACAACAATTTCCCCCAATCAAGTAGAGCCTGTATCTTACCTAAATGTAAGCCTGGTAGTAACTTGAAATAAAAGATACAATCATTAATTCAATTAAACTCAAAAATTCAATCCATATGAAACCAACTCAAACAACCAAATCAACCAATTGCAAGTACAAGAAAATTCTAACGAAATAATGACATACTTTTGTTAAAAAGTAGTTCTAACTGTACTCAAAAACTCTAATTACGTTAAAATGTCAAAGTACCAAAATTCAGTTTATGTTCAAAGCCTAAACTAAGTAAAATTCTATCTATCAAGTCAAAAACTAATGAAAAAACCTTAAGTTCGTTCCCCCCTTTGGACTACTCTCATGTATGCCATCTTTGCACTACACAACAGTTCCTGTCCTACTTAAATCATTACCCCTTAAACAAATACTCAAAAATTACTGATGTTTCCCCCCTAGGACTACTCCCATGTATGCCATCTTTGCACTACACAACAATTTTTGTCCTACTTAAATTATTTCCCCCAAATAACTAGAAGACCTTGAAAAACTTCATAAACACAATCAAATGCTCTAAAAACAAAACTTCTAAACTAGTACCCTGACATAATACTTCAAAGAGCTGAAACAAACCGTCTTTGAATACAAATACAAACATCATTTCCTAGATTGAGCTTTTCAACACCTAGAACAAAAATTCCTAAAAATTATCTTCAATCACAATGTCAAAAATCATCTCTATCCCTACTCAAAACTTCAGAAATCTTCTGTAGATTACAACTTCGAAGTCCAACACATATGCACCAATCTTTCTCTTCTCAAAAATCATCAAAACTCTTTTCAATATAGAAACAGAACAAAATGTGTCATCCATGCATAAAATTCAAAACCACAAAAATAATCATAATAAAAAAACTGAGATCAAAATTCCTAAAGAATCAAAAGTATATACAATAAGTTAGAATATCAGAAATGAGCACAAAAATATATTTACCAAGGCAGCTTCTATTAAAACAGAACGTGATTTGATCTTAGCTTGAAAGAAGATGCAACACACACATCGCACAGAAAATAATTTTGTTCAAACTCAAATGATAGCTCAAACATGAATTCATATAACACAAAAATGAAACACAAACATAAACTAAAAGTCAAACTGGCTTCAGCCCTTGGACTTTTTTCCCTACCTATATTCCCATATTCCCCTTCTATTTCCCCCAGATTCTCATAAATATGATCATTTTCATACTCCCCAACAGTTCGACTTTCTCTCTGATTTTGTTCCACCTTCTGTGTCACTTTATTATTAGTGGTGTGGACAGCATCTTCTACCTCTGTCATTTGTTTTCTACACACAGGACAGATGTTATTATTTGTACCCACAAAAGTCCTAGTTACTGGTCCTGGGCACTGACATAACTCCATTATTACTCTCAAATTACCTATCTAAAATAAATGAAAGAAATGAAAAAACAAATATTAATATTAATAGTTTGTTTAGAGGAGATCAAATTACTGTATGTTTGAAAGGGGCCTTTTAATTTTGTATATTTCTGAACAACTTATTTCCCCTTAACTCAAATTTCAAAACGAATGATAAGTGCTGTTCATTTATTCTACTCTAGCGCCATAATGAACTTTTACATAAAGCTTACATATCGAGGGTAACATACATGCTTACATATCTACATAAATGCTTACATACATGCTAACATATCTACATGAATGCCTAAATATTTGTTTACATATCTACATAAATTCTTACATACATGCTCATATTTCTACATAAATGCTTACATACATGTTTATATGCTTACAAAAATGCTTACGTACATGTTTACATATCTACATAAAGTTTACATTCTAGGCTTTACCAGGCTTTACTACACTTTTCTACATTTGGGGATGGCTGGACTACAGTGAATTACATTAAACAAACTGTTTTTATCTCGATTTAGTATATTTAGGATTTAATGCTTGTATGCTTGATGGTTATATTTATCATACTATACTCGAGAGCTGGAAGGCATTACCTTCAATATTGAGTATTTTCTAGTCTTATTCCCTACAATGTGCGAATTTAGGTTGAGTAAGATGAATATTGTAAGAAAGAGGAGGTTTGTAGATGTAAAAACTCTGAACCACATAGAGCCACAAAGTGGAATAATATTATAAAAAATGTGGAAGATTTGATATGATTTTGCTCAGTTTTGGAGGAAAATGCATGATTTTGTATAAATTTGTAAATTATCTTCAAAACTTTGTGGCTCGTGTGGCTCGTTTTGAACCACATTTAGTACTTTTGGGAATTGTTTAGCTGATTTTTAGAGTGATTGAATGGCATGTCCCTCTATGAATAATTAATGAGATGGGCGTCACTACCCTCAAAGCCAGTACCATATTTGGATTCTCAATTTTCAAAATAGCCCCAGTACCTATTTTCAGCCTTATCTGACCCTGTTTGACATCCCATGCATAATCTATGAGATGTGCATCAATAGCCGCAAAACCAGTACCATATTTGGACTCTCCACCCTCGAGTTAGTCTATGGACCCATTTTCAGCCTGATCCGACTTTCTTTATTTTTGGGGAATTTTAGGGGTGAATGCCCCATTGTAGGGGTAGGCAGTTCTCCACTTGTTT
Organism: Nanomia bijuga; assembly: GCA_032273505.1. Classification (NCBI taxonomy): domain Eukaryota; kingdom Metazoa; phylum Cnidaria; class Hydrozoa; order Siphonophorae; family Agalmatidae; genus Nanomia; species Nanomia bijuga. Next base: position 4,660 of record JAUKPT010000470.1, read on the forward strand.
TCTAACTTTCCCCATCTCTTCATACTACCTCCACCCCTCACATGGTTTTTAAGAGCCAATCAGAAGGGTCCCCTCTGGACCAACCATCCTTATTTCACTGCTCTTGATTTCACAGTATAGAAATGGAAACATTTTTCCAGACAGTCAGACAGACTACATGCCAACGTGCCCACGTGCCTTACATGCCCACGTGCCCTATAATATTTTACGTGCTCACAAAACTTTATGTGCCTTCCGTGCTTTTCTTACGTAAGGCACATAAAGTTTAATGGGCACGTAGAATTTTATAAGACATATGGGCATGTAAGGCACGTAGAATTTTATAGGGCAAGTGGCCACGTAGGGGTCGTGAAATTCTATAGGGCACATAAGGCATGTGAGCACGTAGAATTTTATAGGGCATGTGGGCACATAGGCAAATGGACACGTAAGGCATGTAAGGCATGTGGGCACGTAAGGTATGTAGGCAGGTAGAATTTTATAGGGCACGTGATTTAGCAGACTCCCAAATGGACCACCGAATGGGCCACCAATTCTTATAACTTGAAAACAATGGGAAAAAGGGGAAAATCCCAGAAATCGGGTCCTAACCCCGAAAATTAAAAGTCGTCAGATTAAGCTAAAAATTGGTACAAATACTAATTTAGGTGGGAAATCTGAAAATGATGATTTCAAGTCCTAAAAATAAACAGACAGACAGACCCTCCCCTCAAAATTAGAAGTTGTTGGTTTAAGCTAAAAGTTGCTATAGATACTAAACTTTGTATGTAGAATTCAAAAATGATGGTCTTAAATTTTGAAAAACAATGGGAAAAGGACAAATATCCCCCAAATTAGGTCACCAACCCCAAAATTCAAAGAGTAATGTACCAAAGAGCATGCTCAGAAAATCTTGTAACTTGAATAAATGTACACAACATAATGATGTATTCTGACATCAGCATAATTTTAACCCCACCACCAAAATGTTTCTCTTCCAAAAAAAACCCTAGCAAAACAATTAGTTCTGATCATCAGATTTTGACATCTAATCATCACAGTATCATTGTGACATCATCAACACCCCAGTTGGGAGAGATTTGGGTTCATCTAGAACTTAAAAACAACCTTATCCCACATATCACACGATTCAAACAATTTTCAAGAATTAAATGATGGGGGAATGATCCTCTCATAAAATAAGTCGCAATAAGTCGGATTGAAACCAATAGGAAATAGGCTTAATAGTGTGATCTATTGATCTATCAAATCATATACTATTAAGGGCTACTACATACACAAACACGAGAAGAATTGATTTGATATCAATAAGAAATTATAGACAAGTATATCAAGTATAAAAGATAAATTGGAAACAAAAATATATAAATAAAAACAAAATATAGGAACAATTCTAACAATTATTGCGATTTACAGCCTTCTTTTTTGGAGCGTTTCATCGATTTTTTCCTCCCATCTTCTCCTTCATCCTCATTGTCCGAAATATCTGAGTAATTACTATCAATCAATTCTGCAGATGCATCAAGAAATTGTTTAGGAATATCACTCTTATTAATGCAACTTTGATCAATTGGCTTATCCAAATTATCAGCCACGTCTGAATCTGTGGTAAACCCAAGCAGGAATGGATCTGATGGAACACTTACACTCTCAGACATGTCAACAACTTGTACAACAATATCTTCCTTTGTTTGCTTTTTCTTTTTTTTCTTCTTCCTTTCTTTTGGTTCAGGATTCATTTTTTCGGCTAATTCAGAATCACCTATTTCAATTTCTGGCACTGCACTTATAGGTGCAGGGAAACTCTCAACTTGAACTAGCCATTCTTTTTTGTCTTCTCCCCTGATGATTTTAGTAGTATTATGATCATCTATGCCTTCAATATAAGTTGTCAACGGTTCATTTGTTTCTTCAGCAATTTGATTATAAAGATCCTCTAAATCTTTTCTAATAGCTCTTTTATCATCTTCTGACATAGACTTAATTTGTTTTAAATCTTGTTCATTATGAGATATTGCTTCCTGGGAGGTTCCTACCAATACATTGCAGCAGATTTCGGCATGTGTATCAATCAAATCGGTATTATTAGTAATAGTATCATCAGAATACATTTCGCTGATTTTGCATCCTATACTTACTTTATTGTTTGTAGGATAAACTATTATGGTTTTATTGTTAACTACGCCACTTATTTCTAAGGAATTACTCAAAATTGATGGCACTTGTTTGTCAGGGATGTTTTCAATTTTTTTTTCAAGTTTATCTTTTACTTCATCTCCTGTTTTGTCTAAAGTATTCAGACAAAAATCCACATTGGATTTCCCATGTAATAGTTCACTCATTTCTAATGTTTTATGAATATCTACACACACATTTCTTTCGAAGTTTCTTTCATCCGACATAGTCAATATGTCATCTTTTTTAGATTTCTTCACTAACTCTTTATCATAGTCATCATAAGTATTATCCGAAATTTCATTTAAAGAGTTATCTAAATCTTGAATAACAAAATCGTCCATAGGGTCTACTGAGTCATAATCACAATGAACATTAGTCAATGTATCAATAGAGGTGCGTGATTCACTACAGTCCTCACTTTTCATAAGATATCGATTATCAGTGATACTTGAATTTGCTGATGACATTGAATCAGTTGCAAAGTACCTATCTACACTAAACCCACCTAATTGTTCACTTTCTTCGTTTAAAGTATCATTATGATCATTGAATAAATATTTATTGATATTAATACTACTTGGTTCACTTCCCGAACTCGACGAAACATATGAAAAATACTCCATTCTTGCATAGTTTTCAATACTTCTGTTTCTTACGACAGAGTCATCTTGAATATTCTTGTTTTTAAAATTATGACTCATTTTTAAAGCATTATTACTATATACTTCTGAGGGTCCAGATTTCATAGAAGGATTGTCTTCAAAATTACCAGCGCAGTCTACCTGTATACTATCATGAATTATTTCAAATCCATCGTTTTTTTCATCATCTGGTAAAATGGTTACTGCATAATCATGGCATAATTGATTTAATCCACTGGAATCAGCTATAATAATAAGTAATTAATTTTACAATAAGACAGGCAAAATGATGCGGCAGATTTTTTATAGGTGTATGTATGCCAAATGAACAATTTTTGGGTGCACCAACAGTGTTGAAAATGGTTTGGAATGTAAAAGAGGAAAATAAATTATATCAAACAATAATTTATACTGGTTTCCAACACAATTGAAAACTCTATTTGGACCCAAAATATTGAAAATTGTTAAAAAGGCCCCCTTTATTGAACACAATTCGACCAGGTGCACCATAAACCTAGAAAATGGCCAGGAATTTTATAGAGTGCCTGAGGGAATTAGTAGAATGTAACAGAAAAAAGGTTTTCAGGATGTTTGGATGATTTTTTTAAGTATCAAACCCAAAACATCAAAAACAGGTCAAATTTACATTTCCCTGCTCATGACATGTGTGGTCCAAAACCTTAAAAATGCATACATATTAACTCCTAACCATCCTAATCAATCCCTGAGAAAATTGGAGTTGGTACATTTATTTGAAATTAGAAAAGGGTCAGTTTAGTCATTTAGGACTATTTTTTGGGTTTTCTGATTAGCCGATCTTTATCTTTATTTGTTATATCAAATCATGGTCTTCTTTAGATATGGCCAGACATCTTACAGACTGAAAATCGAATTTGGTCTTCTAAGATAATCTTAGATCAAACCAATTGACTAGTAGTCTCCCTGGCATGTCCAGAATGTGTATGCAACATTTCATGGTTATATTTGGTAGAAATATGGGCATTTTGTACTTTTTTCCATAATAGTCTATAAATCAGTCGTTATTGCATGTTTGATATCGTGCTTTGCACATTATGTACTTGTGATGTTAAGCTAAAAGTTACTGCACATACCATGAAACCCTGACCCTGCGTTTTTCAGTCATCCTTCTTCAATCTTTTTGAAAGGTGCTTTCGAGTTGATGCAACAAAGCTCACATCAAACAGCGAGTAACAGTTTTAAAATGTGCGATTTTAATGATTGATGTTAATGATTTAGTTGTCATCATTAACTATCAAAAATTCACTTTTTTCTTTTTACCATCCCTATTATCTAAAGATATGAATGTGTAAACCTAACACCTAAACTCGTCCATAATTTCCCCTAAAATTTCCCCCCAAAAATGAAACGTTGCATACCTATTCTGGAAAGTCCTGGATGGCTACTATTTAATTGATTTGATCTAAGATAGCCTGAGAAAGCCCAACTCGATTTTATGTCGGTAAGATGTCTGAACGTATTTAGGAGGCAATGATCAAATATGAGATTATATTCTTATATTTAATATATCAAATGATATGAATTCTAAGACAAGTTAAAAGAAAAATATGTAAGAGTCCACATTTACCTAGATCATCCTTTTGTGAAGCATGGCAATTATTGCACAATAATGAAGATCCTAGAGGTTCAAAATTTTCTTGTACACTTCCATCAAGATTAATACCATTCTCCTATAAATTATTGTAATTAAAACTACAATGCATAAAAGACATGTACAACAGACCAAATTAATATATTTGAAAAGAGGAATTGTGATCTACCTTCTTTTGGCTGGAAGGCACCTCAGTGTTACATTTTGTCTTAAAAAATACTGGAAGATTTTTATCCTTGGTAAGTTTGTTTAGCAAACACAATGGAGAGAGTTGTATAGGAAATAATCTTAATTATATTTTTTGACTGATAAACCACTTTTAAAAAAATGATAACGACTTACATCTAAAACACGTTCCCTCTCTTTTAAAAGAAAAAGACATTTGTTCAATTCACCAGAAGTATTTGTAAACTCTCTGTTCAACATGTTGTACTCCTAAAATTAAACAGATATATCATACAACACAATTTTTGACCATAACCAAAAAGTAATGGAGGTACTGAGATGCCACCAACTCAATTATTTGAAAAGCATTGAAATCATTTTGACTTTAAAAAACATCTGCAACAGTATTCAAGTAAATATAAATATTAAAAAAACATCTGCAACAGTATTCAAGTAAATATAAATATTCTTATTTATTTAGAGTGCTTGACCATGATTAGAAGGAAGCGAATATAAATGATGAGTCTTTTTACTTTTGTCATCATTTAAATAACATGTCAAGATATAAAGAAAAAAAAAGTTAATTAATCTCAGAGACTGAAGGACTGAATACACAAACTTGCTTGATTTATCTTCTAGAAAAATGGAGGAAATCACTCAACAAATTAGGTAAGTGCGGAATACTACTCATTGATCTTTCTTATTGCTAAACTACATGCTCTGGTTTTGAGCATAAGGGTTTGAAATTACTATATGGCTATCTATGCAAAAAATTGCAAAGAGTTTGAGTTAACTCTTATAGTTCACGGAAGGATGTAACCTTTTTTTCTTTTCATTATATTAGACATAGACTCTAAATCGGCAATAAAATCCCGAAAAGTACTAAATGTGGCTTGCTTCGAGTCGCACAAGTCACAGTTTTGAAGAAGATTGAAAGATCTATACAAAAACATGCATATTCTTCCAAACATAAACAAAATCATATAAAATATTTCACATTTTTTAATATTATTGCATTTTGCATCTCGATGTACCTCGATTTTTATATTCTACAAACTTCTACTTTTTTTATCAATATATGTCATATAAACCAAAATTTGCGTACTGCAATGGTTAAGAAATACTATCGAATCTATTACTACATAATGCTATACAATAAATTATTTTTACAATCTATATATCTTCTAAATAATACAATTTATACTTTGTTATTTACCATCATATAGTTATCAGTGTGGGCATATACCCGATTCTTCTTATGCAATTTACTAAGCAACGCTACAATCTGTGCTAGAACTGTAGTGTTTCCAGCTGACAATTCTCCAATAAGCAGAGAGCCAACTTTTCCGTCATTTCTTCTGAAGAGCTTGGTAAATAGTGTTACTCCATACCAGTCTTTTTATTCTTCAACATCTCAATCAATTCAAGCATTGTAAAATGTTTTTCTAGACGCTTCATGTTTCTCAATCAATCAACTCGTCTTGTCTCATTCGTTCCAATGTGGGTGGGAGATCACCTTGTTCAGTCTTGGATTGGTATGTTGTCCCTCTTTCTCAACCTCACGTAAGAGCATACCAATCTTAAATGTTTTTGAATTGGTTTCAATTATTCTCAAAGCATCTTGTAGCTCACTGATGATTTCTCCTTCTTCTTGCTGATAAATCTAGAAACATAATACCTCTAGTCAATGCTCTCACAGAAAAAACAAATCCCTTAAATACTCTGATTTCAAAACACCTCTGCATATCTAATAAACTTGCACTTCTTTGTCAGCAACACGTCCCCCAGTGATTTGACCAGAGTTCACTCCTCTTCAAATAGAAGTTCATTTGACAACGCAGACCAAAGGCTGTAAATTGTAAATTTCTTGCATTGCATTGCATGATACTGCAGCATATGTTGACATGAAACGTCTTGTCGTTGCCATTCGATATTAGCATAGTCCCATCAGCATCCATTTTGCAACGAGCAAGTGCAACACTCTTTTTGTTCAGCTCCACTTATTTCTTTCCACAATTGCAGGCCTCACACTATTCTTTTATGAATCTATTTTGGCACTCTACCCACTTTTCCCCTGAGAACCAGATTTCTTCTGGAGAATCCAGCTCCTTCAGTTTGTTCCTTCTATTGTCCTTTAACTTTATGCCTATATTCAGAAAGATTCTATGATCAGTTTATGAGAAAATAATGGACCAGACATACCTAATTTAGGACCAAATTGGGCACTCTTTGGGCTGTAGGATCAGAACAGTTGGCTAAGAAGATTTGATATTAGGTATATTTGGTCCAGTTCAGATAAAAAACAATAATACTAAATGAAGAAAAGAACATTGCCAAAAATAGATCCAAAGCTACTTGGGTTCTGATTTTAGGAAATCTGTGTCTTTTCAGTCCCCTAACTTGAGAACAAATTTAATATTAAAAAAAAATACACATAAATGGACTACACAAAATGTGGACGAAACAAAATGGCTGAATAGCAGCGTAACGCGTGGTGAATGAAAACACAATAATAAAATCATTACAAAACATCTTAAAAATTATTAAGCTATAAATTATCTACAAATTGTCTACTTAATACGTTTTGTTATTTTATAATATCAATCAACAACAAATAATGGCAGAAGAAACCAGCACCAGCACCACCATGGTTGAACTACTACGAATTGAACTACAAAACTTAAAATCTGAATTAAAGTCTCAAAACGAGCTGCATTAGGAGGTGCTAGATACTCTGAGGTCGGAGCGCCTATTAAAGCAGGTCGTGTCTAAAAACAAAGACAAGCTTAGCGTGCAAGGTAGAGTAAATAATGCCCTTTCCAACGAAGTCGACAGGCTCGAGCAATACGGACATCGAAATTGTATTCTTCTTAAAGTTTTAATGCCCTCTCGTAATGAGAAGAATGAGGAATTTACTGAAAAGGTCAAAAATATTATTTCACATGATCTAAATCTGCCCCCTGCTGCTGTAGACGATTTTGACAAAACACATCGAGTTGGACCAAATTTCAAAGACAAAAAAGGAAAGTTACAACAGACGACAATTACTCGTTTTAAGTCACACAAAGATAGATACAATGCAGGGTATAGTGAAGAACAAAGGTCTTCATTTGACACCATCCCTTACTAACAAAAGAAGAAAACTACTGAAGCAAAGAACAACCACTTCCATATTTTTAAGAGTCTTAAGAACATTCAATGGTTACTACATGATTTGAGAAAGCAGGACTTCAATGAAGACGAATCTTGATCATTGACGATCTTCTTGATTAGTTTTTCTATATTCGCATTCATTACCTCTTGTTTTTCTTCTTTCATGGTAAGTGTTTTTTCTTTCATTTTGATGTGTTCCAAATTATTTGATTATTGTTATTGCTTTGTAAACCAAATAAGATTACACTGATATATGGTATATGTTCTATACCAGCTTTTTTCTTAACAAGAATTAATTATCCACTCTAAGTTAATCTGTTCCCAAAACAGAAAGTCCTCTAGCCTGATAAATATCTGTCTTCTCTATCAATAAATATCTGTCTTCTCTATCAATAAATTACTTTTTATCGCTATATATCTGTTGTCATTACTAAATTTACTAGCATTTACCTAAACAAAAATATAATTTTCTATCTAATTTTCAAAAAGTTTTTTAAACAAAACAGATGCCATTACAGAGCAGTTTTTTATCAAAACACAGAAAACCATTCCTTTGCTGTCTAGGATCTGACTACCAGCTAAGCTAAAACTATTTGTACTAAGTTGTTGATTGTCTACTGTCTTATTTCCAATACCAAAAGGATATGTAATGATGTTCCATTTCATTAAGGCCTGTTAAAGAAATTCCGTTCCCCCTCGGACAAAGAAAATCTGTTTAACTTCTCTGCCCTTGAATCGATGCAGGGATGTGTTTTTAGCTTCTTTGCTCAAAGTAAAAGTTCAGAAGTACCGCAAACATCAATCTATTTTTCGTAGTCTCTTCTTTAGTACGATTGCAACGGTGAATATTATGGTGAAAAATTCCTTTATTGATGCCTGAATCACCAATACTCAGAATTCTTAATTTTTTCTTTTCCTTGTTTTTGCGGGCAGGGCTTCTGCAGGAATTCGACCATTTTCACCATCGTGATTTTATGTTCATACCATCTTTTTCATCAAATCATAGTCACTATGATTAAATCAAAAATTTATTGAATGAATTTAGGGGTGGCTCATAAATCGATTTTATTAAAAAAGTCTCGTCAATTTGATGAGAAATTTCTACACCTCCCCCCTAGAATTTTCACATATCCGCTTGTGCAACAATGGAATAGATTAGATTAGATTAGATTAGATTGATCATTTATGATAATTTTCCTAGTTAAAGAATAACTGTACATACATGAATGCTGTATGATATAAATGTTTAAATATTTAAATATAACAGAAAATAAGAATTGTTACACATTACTAGTATCATTTTAGTTTGAGATATTGTATATATCAGCATAATAACTAGGATAGGGGACTTACAAAAGTTGCCATAAAGACTATAGTGCAGTCTGATTGTAAAAAAAACACTTGTTTTGTTCTAAGCAAGTGTTATACATTTTTGGAAAGCATATGGAGAAAGGATTCCAAAAAAATATGTTTCCAATTTTTTTTCGACCAAATGTACATTTTACAGACCAGAATAGAGAAGAGTCTAAAAACAGAAAAAATTAATATCTTCACATCCAAAACTGGTATATAAATGTCATTTGGTGCACGTCATGTACATGGTGAATAAAATATTTTCCATCAGCTTTCAAATATTTATTATCATCGGTTGGTAATTTACAGACCAGATTGTCTTTTTTGTAAATTATGGTCTGTTTGGTCCGTAAAATATGTTATGATCAACAAAGCAATTGAATATTTGGTAGACTTATAGATTTGGATAAGATACATTATCAAAATTCATCAAGTAGATCAAATGTTACAGCCCTGTCTGTAAATTACAATTTTTGATTACCTTGACGTGTTCAAAATTTCACGAATCAAGAAAAAGATTGATTACATTTACAAAAATATTTTAACAATATAAACAATAAACATAAATGGTATAAATATGCAGGCTTTCTATAAAAAAAAGATAAACATGCAGAAAATGAGCATAAACATTTTTCGATTTATGTGCATGTGCATTTATGTACTGTACATTTCATACTAAATGGGGAACGTATTGTATTCAATAGCGAGACGAAATAAAACATAAGAAATGTGTTGTCAAAAACGATCGAAGTTTAAGTACATTAAAGTGAAAATACTATCAATAACTATTAAAAATCAACTAATTTTGTGGTTGCTTCTTCATAATTGACTTTATTTTATAAAAAAAATGATCTCGTTACACGATAAATAATAACTATGAAGTGTGTTGTATGTGAAATTTGGAAATGAGACAAAAGAAGAAGTTCGACAAAACCATCAAAGACTTTTTGATAAGATGAAACAAATTAACTTTTTTGCTTTAAAGGATCGTTTTGACAAATCTTTAAACAACCAAGCGAGATTTTATCGTTTATATATGAATCTTTTTGAATCGATTCTCCTGTTTATTCGTGCTACGAGGGAAGAATCATGGGAATTACATCTCAGTAGCCTTCACGGACTGTGTCCTTACTTTTTTTCATTCGACATGATTAATTATGCTCGCATGACACCAGTGTATCTATCTCAAATGACAGATTTGAAGGAAAATGATCAGAGAACATGGAGATTGATGTCGACAGGCGGCTTCTGTGTCGGTAAATCAAAGGTTCCCTTTACATCAATTGATGCAGATCACGTAATGGAGCAGGAAAATCGTTCCATAAAGGTAGTTGGAGGTATTACAGGTATTGGAAATTCAAATTTAAACTTGGACGAATATTTCTTATCAACAGCAGAGATAGGTAATATCATAACATCATTTTGCGAAAAGTTTGGTATTTCAGAGGCAAGCAAACGAGATGTCCATTACCAATTGTCAGGATCTAAAAACAGTAGAATCGAAAAAAATGTTGCCAAAATCAGTACCGTTTTTAAAACTTATGATGTTCGCTTTGACGATATTATCTATATAACATACTTACAAAAAAGGTTTTTCAACAGAAAGATGCTGAAAGGTTTTTAACATTAGAGATAATTGGTACAAAAAAGTATAAAGATTTTGTAAAAGAACAAATTGAAGGAGAAACCTCGATCTGGAGCACTATAAAAAAAGAAAAAATACTGACTTTCGCATCAAACAACAAAACAACAACAGTAAAAGTAAACAATGAAATTTTGCAAATAAGAGAAGAAAGGAAATTGATGAACCGTATTTTGGTAGCATCACGTAGTCGTCCTGAGATAAATTTGTCTAATATATTCGGTATTTATGGATTTTCTGTTGTCCCTCCTTCTATTTTTGCATCTGATGGTACATTGTATTATGGCAAAGATAAATCTGTAGTCGCAAAACAATTGAGAGATTTGATTACTATGGAACATTTAGTGGAGAGATCAGAGAACAGAAAAGCTATTATCATAGACGCCATGGCTATAGTTAATAAAATAAACATTAAATCCGAATCAATTGAAAACTGTGCAGAATTTGCATTGGCATTTTGTGAAAGAGTTAAAAAAGAGGCGATGAATTTTGATGAAGTAAGAATTATTTTTGATAGATATGATGTCAAATCAGTGAAGGGAAATACCAGATCTGGAAGGACAAAGGGAATCGTCCCTGTTCACTATAAAGTTACAGACAACACAAGAATTCAACATCTTGATACAAAGCGATTTCTTGCTTCTATAGAAACTTAAAAAGAGCTAACGAGCTACCTTGCTATTAAACTATCCTCTTCCTTAAAACGAGATTTTGTTTTGTTGTAAATAGAACCTGCTATACCAACATGATGGATCTAGATGAATCACTAAAAAATTATGAACATGAAGAAGTGGACACTGGCATAGTTCTACACGCGATAGATGTATGTAAAAGAGACAAACTTACTGAACTGACTGTCAGTTGTTCGGATACGGATGTTCTGCTAAAATTCACTAAAAGACAATCTGGTCTATTAATTACCAACCGATGATAATGAATATTTGAAACCTGATGGAAAATCGTTTATTCACCATGTACATGACGTGCATCTAATGGCATTTATATAGCAGTTTTGGATGTGAAGATATTGACTTTTTTCCCTTTTGGACTCTGCTCTATTCTGGTCTGTAAAATGTACATTTGACAGGAAAAAAATTGGAAACATATTTTTTTTGGAATCCTCTCTCCATATGCTTTCCAAAAATGTATAACACTTGCTTCAAACAAAACAATCGTGCAGATTTACATTTCGGACTGCACTAAACTTTCATTTTTTAGGGGGCGGGGCAGTATGTCTGTTGGTTGGGTTGTGACGTCATCGTTATGTACTCTCTGCTCTCTAATAGACAGGGGTTGGAATAATAGGGGGGGCTGGAAAAATTCTCAATAATTAATAGCTGTTTGTTGCAAACATGAGTCAAAAAAAGCCTTAGTAGTACTATTGCTTGGAACCTTCAGTCAAAATTAATAAGCGGGGGGGGTGGAATAAGAATGTCCTGGGTGGAAATTGTTTCAAAAATTAATAAGCGTGAGGGGACGTCTATTAGAGAGCAGAGAATATTTGTTAAGGTTCACGATTTAATACAAATGTTCTCAGAAAGATTTTCGGCTTTTAGATGTCCTCGGTAAGGTTGAAGAGTTTTCCACCACAAAAAAGTGTCTTGGATGCGCCAAAATCGCACTACTACGGTTTTTGATTTATTTAGGGCTTATTTTGGCTTGACAAGGGGTAACAACATATCATAACTTCTTGGCAAATAAGATGACATCAAAATTTTGCGATTTATATTTTCTTGCTGCAATTCTTCTTCATTTTCAAAAATAATAATGTCAAATTAAATTGCTCGTCGACAACTACAATATGTGTGGAAATTAGCTTAAACGATTAAAAGCTAAAGAAGTTGTACGCATTTTAGTGTAGGCTGCTGATTGACACTGATATCTATACTAAAAACCGTGAAAATGACCGGAAATACCTCATTAGAGCTAATTAAGGGTAATTAAGTCTCATTAAAACTAAATTCTCATATCTTTCGAATTACTGGTCGTATAAAGTTGTTTGGCCGCTGAAATGAAGCAGAAGATGTAATTTTTAGGGGTGTTTTACTATATGTATACGTTATTAGTGACCGGAAGTGCCTAATTGGAGCTAATTATGGGAATTAAGGCTCATTAAGACTAAATTCTCATCTTTCGAACTATTGGTCGTAGAAAGTTGTTTGACCGCTCAAATGAAGCTGAAGATGTAAGTTTTATGGGTGTTTTACTATATGTATACGTTTTTAGTGACCGAAAGTGCCTATTAGAGCTTATTAAGGGGGAATTAAGGCTCATTATAAAGCCAATTGAGGGTAATTAAGACTCAATAATACTAAATTCTATTTCAAACTACTTGATGTAGAAAGTTGTTTGACCGCTCAAATGAAACAGAAGAGGTACATTGAAATTTTAGTTTCATGTAATAGACATGGATATCATTATGTTCATCTGAAGCCGTCGTGAATCAAATTTTGAATATTTCTATCAACTTTTGAACAAATTCTTTCTTGAATGGCCATTCTAGATCATAACAAGAATAAAAAATGGGGTTCTGTATTTCTCGAAGATCTTAGAAATTTACCTTCAGAAATAAAACATGAATTCCAACGAGGAAATTTTACTGTAAAGAAGTCAAATAAAGTTTTCTGCAATTAGAATTGACAATACCCATGAGCAAAATAACAAGATATTAAATGTGGATGGTGGCCTTGTCGATTTCCTTGACAACGCATGGGTAATCCGTGGACTATACATAATTAAAGGAAATTGCCGAAATGTTCTAGAGGATAGAAACCCTCTCCCTTATCATGAAGCAAATGATACTTATGGAAAAAAAATTATTTCCAGATTGTATGTAAGAAACTAACGTCAAACTGCAATTGATTCGGTATCGCGTGTATTAGTTATAGGGGAAGAACAGATAAGATCAATAATGCAGCAAAGAGATATTCTGTCGTTGTACGAGACCAATCTCAGAAAAACACTCGCACTTTTCAACAAAAAGTGTGCTTTTGCAACAAACAAGAAGATGAAAGAAATGATCAGGAGAGAAAGAGTTAAACTTTACTCTGGCCTTTATGTATCATGCCAATCCCAGCTAGCCAATTTGATTGTTTCGTTTGACATGAAAACCATGACATTCCCCCATGCCTACCGGCATACTGCCATGCCTACCGGCAATTGCTTACCTGTGAACCTTAATTCGAAATTCTATATGACCCTTTGGATGTCGATGCATATGGAATAGACGGTTCAGCTCTATTCCAGGCAACTTAAACCAAAACATATGGAGAGTATTGTGATAAGGAATTAAAAAAGGAGATTTTTTCTTCTAAAAGAGTAGATATGGTGTTCAACGTTTACAACACAAATACCAGAAAGAGTTAAACGCAAACCTCCTGGAATAAGAAAGGATCGATCCGAATCGTTATTACGAACGATAATCCTGTCTTCAAAAAGACTGAACAGGGGAGTTGGGGAAAATAAAATAGAATTGTTTACAATGTTAGCTCATTATGTCTCAAAGTTTTTTTATGGGCAATAATTGCACTGTGCAACAACGTGAGGCTAGGTCTCATTCTTGATTCAAAACTAAACATCAGAAAACACATTAATGAGAAGGTAGCTATAGCCCGGAAATGGATTGGCATCATCAAACAACTTTCACCATACTTACCCCTAAACTCTCTTTCTAACATCTATAAAATGCATGTTCGACCGCATCTTGATTATTGTGATATTATTTCTCATAATCCAGTGATTTTTAACAACTTTGACTCATCTATGTCTTAAAACTTTACAATGGGAATTTTAGGAAAAACTCAGTACCAAGCTGCACTTGCCATTACTGGTACTTGGAAAGGTACTAACAGAAACAAAATTTATGAATAGCTGGGAGTTAGTAATGTTGTAAAAAATAACAAACAATCTAACTCCTAATTACCTTAAGAAGCCATTGCCTGAAAGGAACCGTTCTTCTCACCTTTTTTTTCAATCTAATATCCCTGAAATTTCTTGCCACACAGAAAAATTCTGCAAATCATTTTATCCAAACAGTATCAAATCCTGGAATAATCTCGATCCCAACATCAGAAATTTTCCCACCCTATCCTTATTCAAAAAACGTCTTATTGACATTATAAAGGAAACCTTTAATCTACATGATCTTCAAGGTTTAAGATGAATTTTTCAAATTCGAGTAGGTTTAAGTCAACTCAAAACACACAAATTAACCCTAAACGTACTGGGCTTTTTTTGAGTGCTTTATTACTGGGGGGAGGGGCGGAATCCGCCCCTCCCTCTCTAAAAATCCTTAAAAATGAAGCAATTAAGGTATAACCCGGCCGAATTATAGAACCCTATGAGATCTATTGGAAAAATTAAAAAAAGTACCCCTTGGTTCAATATTTTGCCTACGTCAGCACTTTTTTTGTGATGACGTCATTATG
>JAUKPT010000471.1:0-18640 GCA_032273505.1 Nanomia bijuga
CTATCATATCTCGGCTTTTATGTATGGTATGGACTTGCAATTTTCAGGGAATGTAGGTAATAGCATGTAGTTTGCTCGATATTTGTCCAAAAACATTTCGCTACCTTCTTCGTGGTGTTTTCTTCCTTTTTAATTTGTTTTTGAAGTGCTCAGAAAACCATGAAGATATATTCAGTTTTTATTCTTTTTAAGCACAGTGTAAGAAGGTATCATTCTCCATGCTACATTAAATTTTAAAAAGAAATCACAATGGACATCTTTAGAAAATGAAAAAAGAAAAGTACGGTAACAATAAATATTTTAGTCACAAATCAAACTTTCGAGTGTAGTTTAAACCTTTGTCAATGATTTATCGTTGTATTTGTATACGTTCTTTAGTCGTCGTAGGGTCAAATGTTGCACCACTATATTTAATGAAGCATTTCACGAGATATACTTATATACAGGATATGAATTTACAAACATAGACAGAATTATTCGGAGATTTATCAATTGCTTCTTTAAATCCTTCACAAAGAAGGCGTGCGATGAGATAAATACAGTGAAAGATAAGCGGTGTACGAAACGTCGTAGACTAGCAGACAAATAATTAATTCATTGTAAAAGGTTATTCATTGTAAATTATATATTTTATTATCTGTTTTAATTATTTCTCTTTTTGTAAATATTGTTAAATCGTTATGAGAAAAAACCCCAATAGCAGAATTAGATGACGCTGGAAACATAAGTAATGATTGAATAGTGGCAGAGAAGTTATATTTGGCAGATGAAACTGGATGGGAGTTCAATCAAAACGAAAAAAGGTCATTGGTAAGAAAGGTGCTTCGCATTTGTATATTAGTAAACCGTCTGATGAGAGCCACAAGACTTTGATGCTTGGTAGTGTGTGCGGGAATGGTGAGATACTCAAATCATTAATGATTTTAGAGGAGTCATTTCCTCTCATTGGGAGAATGAAGTTGATAATATACCGGATGATCTACTACTAAGCAAGACTTAAAAACGGATCTATGGAGAAACCTTTATTTACACAATGGCTAGAGAAATCAGTTTTACACCATAAGAAAAATGTTAATCCTGATCATCCTTCTTTATTGATATTTGATAATCATTCGTCGAGATTTAGTCTGGACACCGTTAAGATGTCCGAAGAGACACTTAACGCACATTCTCCAAGGTCCGGACGTGGTTTTGAACAAACCAATCAATACTGTCGTGAACACAATGCTCCACGACAAAATGATTCTTACTGACATCTCACGTGTGGTATTCATGGCAACCGTTGCAGTCATGCAGTCAAAGAAGTCTGTACACCAGAACTGGTCAAAAAGGCCTTAAGTGCGACAGTGATCATGCCTTACAACCCCATTAAAATAAACTTGAGCCTTTTCCCTTCAACATCGTCCAATAGATATGCGAATGATTCGCCTCTTAAGGCAACATGTTCAAGCTGTAGAAAAGAAAACGTATATTTGCACCCACTAGTATGACAGAATATCATACCAAAGCATCTGACAGATGTCTTCTTCTACACACCACCACCAAAATCAACAAACTCTCAGTCGAAGGTGGTGCAAAGGCACGTGTTGTATCATCTGAAGAAGTGAAACAAGAAATCAAAGAGAATGAACAAAGAAAGAAAGATAGATTATTGAGTAAATCTCAAAAAAAGCCAAAGGCGAAGAAGCGTCTATCATTCAAAGAGATGGTGAAAGAAGCTATTGATCTTAGTAGTGATAGCAGCAGTATTGAAGATAACGGAGATATTCACTTTGATAAAGATTTTCCAACAAGTTCGAGCCTTTCACGAATGAAAGGACAATATGTCATCGTGGAGTACCAAATGAAAAGGCATTGCAAATACTATATCTCAGTGATCACTGATGTTGATATTGTAGAGAATTTATACTGTGTAACTGCTTACAAACGCTATGGAAAAGATACCTTCCTTTTAGACGAGAATGATCATGATGAAATTTGAGTGGAATGTATTATTGGGGATGTTGAACCTCCATCTATGAAACAAAGAAGTGGCAAGCTATATTATTATTTTGATACCTCTCATCTTGACATTAAAGTTGAATAATAGCTTTATGCTTATCATGATTGATTTCTGTAACATTTGGTTATATTTTTGAATCTTATTGAAAAAGAAAATTAAGACTTATTTGTACTTTCAGCTCTCATCTTTTCTCTCTACCAACCACCCACCCTCCACTCACCACCACCCATCTACTACCATCCGTCCACCACCCATCCACCCTCTATATCACCCGTTAGGAGGTAATAACTTGTTGCATGTGCATATAAATTCGGACTGCCGAATTTGCATAACCGCTTTCCCCCCCCATTAACGTTCATTACGAAGAAAAGTTATCTTAATATGATCAAAGAATCAGCAGAGTCGTCATTTTTTATACAGAAGTTGATTACCAATTATGCTTTTAAAATATAATAAAGAAAAGAAATCATATTATCCATAGGTGATTAAAACACCTAATCCTTTATTTCTTTTCATAACTTATTTATTTTCTATTCAGATCAGTTCATCAAGTATTCACATTATGCAAAGAGATTTACTCGAATATTTTATTCAAAATTAATGGCGGCTAAGTGACGTTATAGATGTTATAAATTGATAAATCTGCGAAAAATATAAAAACAAGGTAAAATGAATATTCATATTGATAAATATGAGAATTATAATCAACGAAAATATTTAATTTTAGCAAAGCTTCTGTTTACAAATGATATATTTCATATTAGGCGTGTGATTGAAGTTTCTATTTGATATTCTCAATTTTTCATGAATATTTTATCACAGTGCCAAGACAACACTTCAAGTGTTAGGAAACGTAGACAACTATGCAATTTGATGGGGCAAATATACAGATGGAGAATCACCTTTTTATGATTTCTTCGACAACTTTGTCTAAGTTGATCTTGAGATTTGCGTCACAAACCCGCATCGTTTTTTTACCCTCGCATCAAGCAGTTTTAATACAAATATATCCGCGTCGATCGATTTTATTACATCATATTGTAGAGTAATAATATATGCAACAATTTTTATTATACTTTGCATTTCTATTTTTCAAATCACTCTACTGAAAAAATATTCTAAATCTTGACTTACAAAACATTAGAAAATATGTAATGTTACATTTGCCATCACTTGTAAAAATGCTAACGAAATGTTAAAATAGAGATTCATTGCTGCACATTGAGCTAAGTGGCGGTGGGGACATCTAGTATTAAGAAATACTTAGTAAAACAGCGCGCGCATTGGTAGAAAAACTACATTGTGAAATTGTGACGCAAATCTCAAGATCAACTTAGCAGCCTAGTATCATAAGAAAAACGTGGTGATACGATGGAAAGGAGTACTACAACCAGGGATGTGCTACAACTTAAGAAAGGGTATATACAGTATTGGATGTAGGGTGCTTTTTAAAGACCAACTTGACAAAGGATTTAACTATAAAGTTTAAAATCTTTCCTATCGACTAACAAACCATCCAGATTTGACTAGTTTTCTTGCAGGCAATAAAAGTTCTCGGTAAAAGGGCACATCATTACACCCTCCTCCTCACCCTAAGCATTTAGTTCTATGTGCGCTTGACGTCAACAGTCTACCAACTTATTGTTTTAAAGCTTCAATATTATTGAATCTCACTCATCAATCAATAATTAGCATTAGGTCAAAAAGCAAAGCCAGAGTTAAGTGGAAAAACGGGACAGAAGGTAAATATTATTGTTAAACCAAAAACAAAGAAAGAAAGTTGGGTATTGTCATCCACCAAAAAAGGTACCCCTTGGTCCAATATTTTTTCTGACGTCAGCACCTTTTCGTAAAGACATCGTAATAGGCAAAATGTATGGAAACCATAAAAAGTTCCAAATTACCAAATTGTACAAAGACAAAATAAATGGTGTTTTTTTGGTAAAAATGTATTCAAAATATACGAAAATTAGTATCTTCCCCTAACAAAGCTTCCAATAGGGAGGTCCAAATGACCTACTTTTCAAAAAAGTGCCAAACTAAACAAAACTTAAAGTCATAAAAAGTTAGCACAGTTCTCTTCATTTCCTTACTAAAATTTTCTTTTAAACCAGGAACTTTTCACTGGATTTCACGGAAGAAATTGCTTTTTTTTTCATTTTTTACCATTTTCATCCATTTACATGACATTCCCGATAATATAGGAAGTATTTCATACCCCTACAATAAGATCTAAGATAAACTTCGTACTCCTAGAGTTGGTGGCTAAAATGCTTGTACCCTTACTACATTTTAATTTTTTGTTGTAGCTGATTGATAAGTGTTTTGATATTCCCTATATCCCTCTTCTTTTTGCCTCCTTGATAACATAACATTGATACCCAGCAGCAGTAATGAATATAAATTTTTTATATTTCTATTATCAATTTTAGACATCAATATTAAGTTTAAAAATCAGCTGGCACTGTAAAGTTACATCATCTTACTATAGCAGAATTTCTTTTTGATTGCAACTATAAATTTCTGAAGGCTTCATTACACTTTTAAAGTGGGGGTAACATATGGTGATATATGGATTGAATCTATTCAACTGTTAAGCTCATCTCAGAATTCAGTTTGTAAAGTTCCTTCATCCCAAACTTAATAATTATTTAGGGAAACTCCCAAATAATGTAGTCAATGAGCAAACATAAATATCCGACACTAATGAGTCACACGGGGGAGAGTCCAAGCTAACATGGTTCAAGCATAGTAAATCGACAATATTGATTTAGTCGATTTACTATGGTTCAAGATAAAAAAAAACTGTGGAAAAATGGGCAAACGATGGCAAAAAAAAATTGTAGCTCTACAAATAAAAAATGTTTAAACCCTATTATACGTTGCCCCCACGGACACAATTTTGTTCAAAAAAATTGAGGAGAAGACTTTTTGCGAATTTTTGACGTACTTTCCAGTTACTCGCGAAAGTATGCTTGCTTCTGCTGATGAACTTGAATTTAAATTTTGGTAGTCAGAGTAGAAATTTAAGCCTCTGTTGAATAAGGATAAGGATTAAACGTACGGTGCCAACATTTTGAACTTGCACTTGATTTGATGATGCACTTCCCATTTAAATTTAAGCTATTCAATTGGGTGATCGTGAGATATTTTATGAGTAAATGGTCGGTAAAAAATACTGTTAACATTGTAATAAAAGGTCATTAGAAAAATAATTGCATTCTTGGTCGTCATCTAAAAAATTATATTTTTTTGAAATTTCATTTGGTCGTCCATATCACCTCGCTCGCACATCATCTTCCCGTAATTCTTTGCGCTTGCGCATTGAAGCGAGTCATTTTATCACGTGATCATATAAGAACTAGCGTTCGCTGAAGATTCTCGCCATTCTGTAATCTAAAATTTTGGAATCTTCGAAAAGTAAACAAAACAGAGGATATGATAAGGTTTCAAAATGGCCGCCTTCTATAAGTATATATGTCGTTTTGAGAACTGTCAGAAGAAATTTAATACACTATTAGACTTGATCGATCATATAGAGTATATTCATATTATTAGAGACCCAATTGTACTTAAAAAACAAGAACTTTCTCAACCGGCGGCTGTTGCCTTGAGTTATGTTAATTGCTTCTTTTCAGAACACTTTAGAGACGATCGTCCTGTTGATTTAGATGTTAAATTGGCGAAGGATGTGAAACAAAACGATGGTACGAAAAGGGGTATTAATAAAAACGATGCTTTAAATGATAGTTTTGATAGTTCATTAGATGATACAGATGCATTTTCAGACGCCGGCAGTGACGATTCTAGCCTGTCATGGTCGACGAATGGAACCACAGCAAATGTAGCTAATAGTAGTCTACCAGAGAGCGTCCCTCAAAGTATACATTCGCTGACTAATAATATACCAACCAATATTACTACAGAGAGTTTACAAGGTAAATTTACTTGTTTAGAGGACAGTGAAGGTAAGAAAAGGTTTTTATGCACAGTACCAGGATGTGAAAAGAAATACAAGAATATTAATGGCATCAAATATCATGTTAAAAATGGACATAATAAGAAAGATGGTTTAAACAATGAAGTTAAAAAAAGATATTTGTGTCACTGTGGAAAAGCATATAAAAGTCAGAGTGGTTTACGGCATCATCAAAGCACACAACATGTATCATCAACTTCCACGACAAAGTCGAACAATCAACAACAACCATCATATTCTCCTGTTACGTTTGACGTTCGGATGGACAATAACTTTAAACAGCCACAACCACAGATAAAGCAAGTCCAAAGCCTTCCTCCAGTGGCTGAAATGTATCAGCCCCACACCCCACTTTCGCCATCAGGTATTGTCACTTAATCACGAAAGAAATTGCATTCTTATTTTATTTGAACACTCCTTGTCCTCAACTGGTTTGTTTTTAATTTTATTTTGGTATAAATTTTTCTGTCACACAACATTTTATTTTTATAAAGAATTCTTGAGTGTGATTTAATGCTTTTTTTCTCAAGTGAAATCTTTTTTTTTTCAAAAAAAATGTAATTTATTAATTTGTAGATAGCAACTTTATTTATTGTTTGATCAAAAAACTAGATTTTATCACCATGTGGTATAGACAAATTATGGAAGGTTATTTACCTTTTTTCTGTTTATGATTTAGAAATAGTGATGCTGAATTTTATTCTGAAAAATAAAATGATAGATTATGCCATTGATAACAACAGTTCCCTTCACAGGCATTCTTAACTGACTTGGTATCATTATTTCTCCTCCTCCAAAAGATTAACTTGGCAAAACTAACTTATCTTGCGTTAATAATACAATAACATCAAATACAGTAGCTGGTTACGAAAAGAATTGTCCATTGAAAGTAAATTTAGGATGCAAAAAGTCTAAACAATATTACCCTATAATACAATATCATGATCACAAATTTATTCAGTGGTTTACTGAAACTACTTGCATAGTTAAAGATATAGTTTTTGGATCTAAAATAGTATTTGAAGAAATTTTAGATGATCTGAAATTTGAAAGAAATTAAATGATTATGATTATGGGTTGGGATACTTGTCAATCCCAAGGTAATAAGGTTTGCCCATCTTTGTCCTCAACCCCTACCAAAATGCCTCAACTCCCACATTTCTAAAACCTTTGAAAAGGTCTCACTCGTCTCGCTCACCCTAGCAGTTTGAAATGGAAACTATAGATATCGTTTGGAGATCAGAAGTTTGAGAATAATCATTTGTAAATGGATTCCCTTTAATCATAATGAGAATTTGTGATATAAATACCAAAATTTCAGCGAAAAATCTATAAGAAAGAAACAGGCAAAATATTTGAACATATTTTGTTCGGATTTCAAAACTATTACAGATATAAATTCCGATTAACTCTTTAGACACTTGGCATAATCTATCATTCGATTTGATAAGATTTAGTTTAATTTATGTAGTAATAAATGGGTTCACTGTTTCTATTATTTTGTTTTGTCTGTTGTTGTTTGTTTCTTTGTTTGGATTGTTCTATCTGTGTAAGTATGCATGCATACATTTTTTGTTGAATATTTTTTTCTACTAACTTGATTTACCTTTTAATTCTGTTTTATTCTGTTTTTATATATAAAAAAGGAATATAAAAAATATGGATTGTGGAAGAAAAAAATCTGACTTGAAGAAAGAAGGTCTGTCTTGTGTACTTATTAAAAGGAATATAATTTCATTGTATCCCATCAATTGGACCTTTGATCTTTAAGATGAATCATACTGTGGATTGATTGTTGTTTTTAAGTGTACTTCATGTAGTTAAGATTATGATCAATCATAATCTTTCATTGTAATTTTGAACCAAAAATTCAACCAAAATTTCTTTCTATGCCATTCACAATATTTTTTTAAAAAGTAAAAATAAAAATAATTGATGATCATCTTGTGCATGTCTGAGAATGAAATAATGTTTTGTTGTACAATTTCTTAGGTCACAACTTTTTGGTGCTTTT
Source organism: Nanomia bijuga (assembly GCA_032273505.1). NCBI lineage: Eukaryota > Metazoa > Cnidaria > Hydrozoa > Siphonophorae > Agalmatidae > Nanomia > Nanomia bijuga. The sequence goes on from JAUKPT010000471.1 coordinate 7,996, forward strand.
TCTCATAGCGGTAAGATGGTGGGTTTTCAGAAAGATTTCTGTTTGAAACTGTTGATTGGAAAAATGATCTTTACTCTATATCATTGTTGTTTAGTATAAAAAAGAAAGTTTAGGATAGTAGAAAGAAAGTTAAAAAAGGAAATAAAGATAAAAAAGAAAAATAATATTTTACAGTAAAAAGGAAAAAGTTAGAAGTAGAATTGATATAAAGTAAAGTAAACAATTGATAGTTTTGAAGGACTGGAGTAAGTGAATATTGTAATAGCTTTAATACTCGGAGCAGTAAATATTTTTCAGAGATCTAAAAGCAATCAGAATGTTTCCTTCTTTAATAGCATTCTAAATGTTGCATACATAAAACCGTTTTGGGACATTTATGTAAAAACTATCTCTTTAAAAGAACCATATCATGTATATTTAAGTGATTATATTTTAGGTTACTACTGCTTACAGAAATGTTCATCTTTTATGTATAGAATTATCAATTTCTGATTGAAAATACTATAAATAGCAAAATTAATGTATTTAAGTAAATTCCTAAATAAACAAAAGGGTCTCAATACTCAAATTTCAACCAATGCATTATTTGAAAAAGAATTAGTATTTTTTGACATTTTTAAGCAATACTTTTGACTCTTTTGACCAGTGAATGCTGCTGAATGTTTTTGGACAGTCGTCAGAATTTTGTAAGATGTTGAAAGATGAAAGTAAGATGCTAGAAGATGTAGTTAAAATGTTGGAAGTTGTCATAAGATGCTATGTTGTTAAGAAATAACAAAAAATGTCAATGATCATTTTTTGGGGCCATTAATACTCTTGTATGTCTGAATTATTGTCTCCTTGTGTGGCTTGTAAGCCATAGCAATATGATTCTTGTATGACACTTTTTCCTACTCCCTTTGTTTCTTTGTGGTTACATAATCACCAATAAGAATGGAGATTAAACATGGACAATTGGTATCTAACACTCTTACTGGTGTTTTCTTCCCCATCTTTCATTATACATTGTGGTGACCTTGAAATAGGATCAAATATTCATCTTTCCATTTCAGTTACACAGTTTATTTATGGTACCATCATGGCGTGCGTTTGTCATGACTGCAGATTTGTTGTCATTAGTTACTTTAGAATAGAAATCAAAAATATATTTTTCATACTGAATGAGAGTTGTATTTAAGTGATTGAGTATTCAGTGAACTATAACTGGTTATAGCATTCAATACGTCAATAGTATAAATTAAGAAGTGATAGTCTTTATGTTGAATTATTTAACTTTGCCTGTTCAAGAAGAATATATAATCGTGTACATATTGTACACAACTAAAACACAATGCAACAAATTGCACTAAACACATGACACACATACACTGGGTTCTAAGCTCTGCTAACTTAAATGCTTAGCATTAGTTTGAGTGCATGAAAGTTTTGAATGGGTTTGTTTATGAGTCCTTTCTATTTTAGTGTAATATCTTGAACTAAAAAGAATATTATAGGAAAGTTTATGCTCTTCTTTCCTAATGTCTCGATCTTTAGAAACCTGCTTAGATAAGTTAATTTTGTACTAATTAGAGTAACATCATTTAGCATCTTTATGTAAAGAAAACTGCATGGAAAATTCTAGTCTAGAGTTAGAGTTCTAGCTATTAAAGAAACATCTTGATCCGAAAAAAACCTGCATATAAATGTTTAGCTTGAATCTAGACTTATAACTATATGATTTTAATATCTTGAATTTAAGAAGCAGTTTTCTAATAAGGTCTGCATAGAATAGGTTTGTGTAGATTTAAGAATCTTAACTACTGATGTCTACGCTAATATTTTGAGTACATTCAACCTAGGATAGTAGAATATTTCAGCTTGGATTGGAATCCTAGCATCTTGTGTCTAGGTTGGATTGAGAGTACTGACTACAAATTTTGTTATCATTATGACCATTACACAAAAAGTGATTTGTTAATGCATCCCTATAAGGTTGAAATAAATGATCTCCATATATCCTTTTGTGACAGGTTGTAAATGTGCGTCTGTACAACCTTGATGGTTCGACATCTTTTCTGTCACCTGTGACACCACTGAGCTATTTCCATTTCTTATTATCATGGGTGATAGATGTCTTTCAATATATTTAATTGAGACAACATATCAAATTAACCAAAAATTGATCTCAGTGGTTAGAATCAAATTATTTTTCAGTTGACACCATATTTCGTTATGTAAGTCTATCTAATTGTTAGAATATCATTCCAGACCACGAACAAATGCACTTTTTTGTAACAGGTGTATTTTGTTTGTAGATTGATTTTTGTTTGTTTTGGTTCGAGTTTTAAAATGATTCTTCTAACTGCTTTCAAGAAAAGTGTCAATAGTTGTGGCAATGCCCTGGAAACTTTGATAGGAAACCTAAATAATGAAATTTAACATTCTGCAGTTTAGGTAAATCTCATTATTTTGCAAGTTGCAAGATGAGGAATACTTTGAAACAAGGTAATAAAAAATGAGTGAAAAACATGACCTTACTTACTATTTACGATTACAATTTACGTTTTTAAATCATAATGTCAGAAAAAACGTGAGGGTCATATGATGGTCTAATTTATGGTTTAAGTTCCTTTAAATTAGTATCTTAAAGAAGAAATAATAATTTCTGTTCGGATTTTTTTCATTCTTTTCAGTCCTGTATTTGTCAATTTTATTTATGTTTTATTTTGCCACTCTGGTGTTATTTTCTTTTCGTCTACTCATACTTTTTGTTTCGATAAAAATTGTATTATATTATTAATTTATCATCTGATATTGTTATGTTACTCTCTACCCTTTCTTGACACTACTAAACACACATTTCTATTGAATAAGTAAAGGGTGCAAAGATTATTGGACGTATATAAAATCAACTGCCTTTCAAAACATCAAGAACATACCTGTCTCCATAATGGAGACATTGTTTAAGTAAAACATGAAAATTACAGCTTCTGTGTTTTTAAGGGTTTGAGTATATGTTCCTATTGACACATGTTCACTTAAGGTGTCTCCATCTGCACTACTAAATTATTCACGGTAAGAGATTCTTATGTAACAAACAATAACTTAAGGTCGTTGATTTTAATGCTTATAAGCATAGAAGGGAATAATATCTTTTAAATCGCCTGGATTCTTTTGCACTCTTTACATAGGGAGTTTCTGCAAAATTATAGGTAAATTTGCCTTTTGATCGGTTGAAAATGACATAATCAAGAAACTTGATTGGTTTAATTAACTTTAAATGATTTCAAGTTCTGTCAAAACCAATCATAATCTTAATGAGGGGCAATTTTCAACCAATGAAACAGAATGAAATGACAAATTTACTGATAAGTTGTTGGCAATCCTGAACAGTATGCTTTTTTCTTCTAAAACGGAAAATTTGTTTCCCTGTATAGGGCTCGTTGTTGTTACCTCTGGTTAAGGTGCATGTTGCAAGAATGATATAAAATCTCTATATGTATTTATATATAAATATATGTATTTTGTATATATGTATTGTATTTTAATGTAATATACTTAAAGTTTACCATATTTGTGAAGAGCAAGAAATTTACATCAGATTATATTGTTATATTAACTTTTTGCACAGATAATCTACAAAATCACATTTGTGACTCAGAAATTTGTGAAATATTGATAGGTTGCATACAGGCAATATATTTCTTTTATAATTTTCTCCTTCAATACTGATGCCTAGTTTTTGTCCTCTTTTGTCCAATACAGAATGGTAAAAACATGAAAAGAATAGGGGCTAAAGGAAGACGAAATGTCACTTATTTGTCCAGAAAATGAATATTTTATTTTTTTATATCATAATGCAAATACTGCTTCTTAACTTCTAGGTGCCTCATGATGGACAGATTTTTAATATTCTGTCTAAATAAAAATGCTAATATCTTGACGTATCAAGTTTAATTTTTTTTTTTATTGATTTTCACACCAAACTCTATGTTTCCTGTTTACTTTGAAGTTGTGATTTGATACATGAACATGGTGTAATGTTATCGCTAATTTACACATCCTGCACACACACGTATGCTGTGTCAAAACATCTAAATGTTTTGTTCAACTTGTGTGTCATGAAAAGAGGTATCTCGTGACTTCAAAGAAGTGCCATATTTTTGTTCAATTATAGAAAAGCTATTTTACATATGAAAATAGATAAATTTGTCACTAAAATTTCAAATAGAGAAAATGGTATACATAAAAGTTATCGTTCAAGTAGCCTTAAAACGGATCCCCTCTTTGAGTCAGTAGTTGGAGTATACCTAAATCTTAACTTTTAAAATGGGAAAGCTAAGTTTCTAATGTTCCTTAATGTCTCATTTACTCTTAAATAAGATACTTTATTGCAAGAAAATTTTGCAGCATTAAAATTTTGTGGATATCTTAATTCCGCATTTTTTTCGTAAAAATTGCATTTACAGCATTTTAATTTTGCGGTAGATGCAAAATTACCAATTTTGCGGCATGAAAATTTCGTGGTTGATCAAAAAAAATTTTTCTTTTGTTTATTTGTTAAAATACACCAAATTTGTGATGCTTTCTTTGTAAATTTCTCAGTTGTCTATAAAAAGTAATTTTCACAGTATTTTAATTTCATAGTTGAACACAAAATGCATTTTTTTGCTACATTTTAATTTTGCGGATTTTTGACTTTTTGAAACCGTGCTATTTTCATGCCACAAAACTTTCTTGCAATAAAATTGAAATATATTGTAGTTATCTGTGCAAAGCCATTATTGTTTAGTGAGTGAAAGTGTTCCTACAAGTAGCTCATATATTTATTAGGGAAAATTAGAATTATTATTTAAGCATTGCAAGTATGATAAGATTTGTTATCAGCATTCAAATTTTACAAAAAGGTTCTTAAATGATAAGCTGAGTTTTGAGTAATAGAATTATTTCTCTTATAAGAAGGGGCTACGTTATATGTAGCAGTACTCAATTTTTCAAAATTTAGGGACCAAATTTGATCTGTTGCCTTAATGAGGCCAAAACCCCAAAAACAGCTTCAAGAGTTGAATGCAAATTATGTGTGAAAATTGCTGTTTGATTGGTTGAAAAATTCGTCATCAGGATCCTGATTGGTTCACTTAGAATTATTTTTTGATGATTTAATTTTGAAACAACAGAACAGCAACTTTACCCAAAATTTTTAGACAAAACCTCATTTTACAGACCTTTTCTTTATTTGAGCCTCGGAATCAGTTAACCCACTTATCATACTAATGCGTGCTTTGGTGATATGTTTTTATGTTGCATTATGTATCTGCTTTTTGGTATGGAGTAATTAGTCGCTCTGCGTTGATTTAGGCGATTGGTTTTTCGGTTTCTTGGATTATAATGGACACATACTTTAAGTAGTATTTATTTATCGATCTGGTCTGTATCGATAGGTCTGTATGATGTATATATATATATATGGATGTATAGTTGGATGGCGACTTAAGAAATTATATGTATCGTTCCAGCCAATCGAAATAAGAAACGTTATTTACACGTTTGTATGTAGCTGGATATGGTATTTCATGGCTTGTAGATTAACAATCATGAGATTTCTTTTTAATTCCAATTTGTGATTCGTTGTTATAATTATATATTTTTTCTAATTTCGGATTTCAGGTTAATGTGCTTCACAACAGCCTGATTAGTTTCTTTTGAAACTCCTCTTCTCTCGTTCTTTGAGATAGGATGAAATAGTTGAAAAAAATGAGTGTAGAAAGTCTAATCGCAACTGCTTGCATCCAACAAGAGGTAAAAGCAGATTTTATTGTGTATCTGCTTGCATTCAACAAGAGGTAAAAGCAGATTTTATTGTGTATGTTTTGAAAGCAAATTTCTTCAACTGAAAAAGAAACCTTTCGTCTTTCTTCTGCACGACAACTTGAAGGATAGGCATGGATCACGGATTGTACATATACAATCAAATGTGTATTGGATAGGAATAACATTTTTTTCATTGGAATCCTTCTTTTCGTCAGCAATCAAATTGATTCTATTTTTATTTTAATAATTAATCTTTATATGCGGATTGAATTTTTTTATATTAATCTTTATCTCTGATTCATTATTTATAAAAAAAATTATTATGATAATCTTTTCTTTTGTATACTTGTCATTTTTCAGTTGCCATTAGCTGTCAAATGCCCAATTTCTTTTTCTTTTTATTTATTTATCATTTTTGGAAATTTTCTGTTTTTTCTTTGTTATAATGTAATGTAATGTAATGTAATGTAATGTTGATCTTCCTGGAATCTTTTTTCTTTTTTCTAATAGCACAAATAAGCTTTTTTCCGATTTATTTTGAAATATGTTCGAATTCTATTTCAGTACGGTTCTCAGTCTCTCTAGCATTTTAACATGACATTCCCCATGTAACCATGTAAACTAAAATCATGGTATATTATGGCATAGCTGTGGTATTGCCACGAAAAATCAAAGTTTGCTTGCATAAAACTCTTAAAGATTTTGATTTAATACTAGAATTTCAAATTTTGAAATCTTTAAACTCTTCGATACCAATTTGCTGAGAACCAATATTGTTAAATCGTTAAATCGAAGTTAGTTCAATGAAATTATCAAGTTTCGGAAGAAATTTTCCAACACCAAGGAATTCTCAATTCTGCACTAATTCTTAATTTATTGGAAGATTTTATATTGCAAAATAAAAATTATTTTATATAATTTTAATTAATAAATGATATACTACGATAAATTTTTTTACTGCCATTAGTAAAGATTTTATTGGGTCCCTTTGAGAATATCTTTTACAATATCATGGACTCAATATATGTTTATTCATGCGGAATTGATTAAAAGTCGCATTATTTATGCTAAACACAATATGTGAGGAAAATATACATTCACTTGGCGTATTAGCTTTTTATCATTTTCGTGAGACATGATTTTAATTGATTTTTTCAACGTATTGATTCAACTAATTTATCAAATCTCTTTATCTTTTCATTTTCTATTAAAAATTTTATCTATTGATTGCCAAACGACATTTTCTATTAAAATCTACAGTAAAAATTACCTACATATTCGTTTCACTATAAAAAAAACTTCTAACGTCGGAAATAAGTCTTTTTTCTAAAAGAATTATAAAGCACTCTTTCGTTTTTCTTTGATAAAGAGGAAAAAAGGTATTTTCGAGGTATGCAAGTTTTATAGTAGAAGGAATTGAATTTGTTAGAATAATGAATTATTACTCTTTTCCTCATGTCGTTTTTGTAAATATTATCCGTTTATTGTGAAAAATACCATCTTGTAAAAATCAAGAGCCGACAGACAGACAGACCTGGGTGTGCCTTTCATTGAGAGACTCATACATTTAGGTAGATATGTAACATTGCAACAAAAAGATGTTTCTTATTTATAATGTTGTTTTCTCTTGATATCCTTACTCTTATATTAGGGGGACGAGTAAAGGGTCCTAGATTCAGTGGGGGTTATTTTGCGCAAGACAATTCGATGCTTGTAGGCTCTTGGGACGTCTCAAAATCACAGACTATGGATTGTCTAATTCCCATAATTCTGCGAAAATTGTTTGCCTTCAATAACGTTGTTCACGAAGGAGGAGCAACGACAGTAATAATTTTCAGTTTGAGGTCAAATCGTGGCTTCTTTTGTTATACTTTTGTCTTGAAAATGCCATGACTCTGTTATGTTTGCCTTGACTCATAAAATATAACCTTAGTTCCCATTGGGTCTAACATATTGAAAATCATGGTCCATATATTTCCAATAGTACAAAAAATAAGTACAAAATATAAGTCTTTTTTATTGAAAAACACTTTTGTTTTGTTTTCTTAAAAAAGAAATAAGAATGTTTCTAAATGTTTTCTATTTTCCAAAAATCGTTTTTGAAAACAATCTTTCTTTTTCGCTTTCGTCAAAAATTATATCAACTTTAATGTTTTCTATTGTTTTCAATTGACGTCAGAAACATTCTAGGTATCTATAAATTTATTTATATTCATCTCTTTCTAAAGGAATGATAGTGATGAGAAACAAGGCAAACTATTCGCGTTCTTATTAATTAGTTTTTCTAGAGTCACTGTGTTGTATTATTACCTTACGATCTATATGCTGTGAGTAAAATAATACGATCTGTTACATGTATATTAAGTTTATATATAGATCACAGCCGGCCTGCTGCGTTGAATTTTCTGTTTCTTTTGTGAACACTTTGATATAATTTAGGGGGAAAGGTTTTATAGTGCAAGGATCATATCTATACCTAGATTTTTGCGTCGAAAAACAAGTTTTATTTTTACTTTATTTGGGAATGGGAATTTACTTACTAAATGTTAGGATCATACTTAAAATGGTTCTTTTCTATGATCAAGAAATTGTTGTTGATTTTGGCTAAAACTGTAGGATATATAACAACCCTATTATAATTCATCATGAGCCTGCTAAGTAAGTAACTTACAAAAAGCTCATACTTCTTCGAATTATTTCTACCCCCTGATTAAATATTTATCACCAATTTCAAATCTCGTTTTTTTACTTTGCTAATTTTTTCCATTTCTTAAAACACCTTTTCAAAATTCATGACACCATATTGGAAATCCTTTATAATAACCTCATATAAATCTATCCTACTTGCAAATGGGGCAAGTTAAAATTGTACACATGTTTTTTTTATAAGCAAGTGAAAATTCAAAAATAGGCTCGGGTATGCTTATAGAGAAAGCAGAAGCAGGCTTAAAATATGCATTATGCTTATTTTCTGAAAAAAACTATAAACCTATTTACTGGTTATTGAAAAAGTGTCAAGATAGCATTATTATAATGTAAGAGCCAATTCCTATTACTTCAGTAGTAATTTACTGCTGGGGGCTAATTGACAGAATAAGATGTTTTCTTTCTATAAGCAAGTGAAAAATCGAAAATAGGCTCGGGTATGCTTATAGAGAAAGCACTAGTAGACTTAAAATATGCATAATTTAATGTGCTTATTTTCTGAAAAAACTATAAACTTAATTAAGGAGGTATACGCGTTAATAGGTATTTTGAAAATGTATTTTTTTTTTTACATAATTTTAATCATTTTCATCCCGCATCTGAAAATGGAAAAAAAAATTGGGGTTTCCGGCCAAAATTCCGCTAGAATGACCCAAACAGTTAAGCCTTTCTCCTATATCTGTGGTACATTTGTGTAAATGAGAGGTGAAATTTGATGGCGCCATGCCATTATTGAGGAATTTAGTTGGATTATTTAATAGAATGAGAGCCTTAATGCAAAAAGAATGAGTTAATAGGCAGGCAATTAAAGGGTAATTAAGGGTAATTAACGAAATTATTTAATATACATATTTGTATTTGAAGCCATATATGATAAGTAACTTATGTAAAAGATAAATTAACCTCCTATACATTTTGAATAGAATCAATTAAATAGGTCATTAGGGGGGATTATGGATAATTATGGCTCAAAACAGGAAATGTTGAAAACAAATACCATATTTTAATTTTATACATGGCAAGTTATCTGTAAAGCAATTTTAGGAAACAATTATATGTGCAAAACCAAAGACCAATAATACATAATTAAGGGTAAATAGGGGCAATTAATAATTGAAAAAGAAAATGTTGAATAAAAATGCCTATTTTTAATGTTGTAAATATTATCTTTTAAGACAATATGACTTAAAAAAAATAGGTATTTGTATTCAGCGTTTCCAGGTTTGACCATTAATTACCCCTAATAGACCAGTCAATATGACAGGTAACTATGGGGTCCAATGCCTTTTGGTCATTGTAGGTATGTGGATTACGAATATAACTGGTAATCGTTGTGAATAGGAAGCTTAAGGCCATTATTAGCCGTTATTAGCCTAATTTTTGTCCATTTTGGTCCATTCCAGTATAAAGTCCATTTTCAAAATGTTTAATTCTAAATTTGAATTAGATAGCTGGATTGGGCATGTAAAGTAGATGAAATAAATGGTACAATTTGCTAACTGAGTCGCTTGTCTATAATTACCTTAAATTATGAAGATGGAAATTTTAGAAAAGACAATAATAAACAGCAATCATTAGATCATGAAAAGTAACTAATACGAACAGAATTCCTTTAAAATTGACGCTTTCTATAAGATCTCTTTCCCGAATACCTTAAGACATCCCTCTTTAAATTTCAAAACATTTATTCACTCCGTCCCGACAAAAATAATGCTCATCCATCCACTTTTGGATGAAAGACATAAGTAATCTTTCTTTCCCGATGCTATAAATTTATGGAAACAGATTGACTCTAGTCGTAAAACTCTTTGTCCATACATATTCATTTATACATATTTATATCATCTTTATTAAAAATAATCTGTCCTAGTAAAAAGCAATTTTGGATAAAAGAGTATTAAGTATGGCGGAAAGCTTTTTGGGAACTCTCAGTTCGCAAGCGACATTTTTCTTGGCTGTCAGTTCTTCTTCTTCTTTTATATATACTTTTTTTTTCTATAAAAAGAAAATTGCAGATGCCGTGACAATTACATTAAGTCACAGGCAAAAGCTTCCGAGAAATATTTACAACGTTAACATTAATAAAATAAAATAAATGAATACATAACTACACAAATCTACAGAAAACAAATAAAAACCAAGATAAACT
>JAUKPT010000472.1:0-19846 GCA_032273505.1 Nanomia bijuga
GTTTTTTAAGCTCTATCGATTGGTGCTATTCATTTCAACTTTCGTCAAAATTAATTTTTAGCACAATAGGGGATGGGGAATGGGGATGGGTACATGACCCCTAGGGTCCAAGTCTACCTTGCTGACGGAGTAGGAAATTATTACCAAATAATTTCTTATAGCTGAGACAGATTTCTTTCGATTTTTACTAAGTAACATCGCGCACACCAATTTTCCCACGAACTCTTACTCAGATCCAGAATTACTTGAAGATGGGTCACAAAACATACCGTAACTTCGTGAAAAATGAATTTGAGATCATCTAAGATTTCTGGACAAGGTGACAATTGCAAATTTTGCGATTTCTTTTCGAAATAAAGAAGTTTAAACGGATAAAGATTGATGATTAACGGGTGGTATAAAGAAAAACTTCCAAAGATTGACAGTCCGTCACTCCTGATTGATAACTTTTTTTACCGAGAAATTGTTTTAAGGAAAAAGAATAAGGTTTTGAATTGAATAACCTATTTTCAACGTATTTTTGCTCATTCTGAAAATCGACTTTCAACTTTTAGAAGCCATGACTCGGAAAGTTTTTTGCCTTAAATTTAAGCTCAAAATTTAAGTTAGACTATCACATTTAGAAAGAATTTTTGGTAAAATAAGTCATCGATCAGGAGTGACGGGTCGTCAAACGTTCGAAGTTTTTTTTTGTACCACCCGGTACGCATTACAAAAACCACTGTCTATCATTTTGGTGCAGAATATATATTTGAAGATGGCAATGTTGATTATTTGGATTTTGTTATCTCCTCTTTTCCCTACAGCCCAAAGAAAAAAAGTTACGTAATAGGGTCAAACGCACGTAATTGTAAAAGGACATCTCAAAAAGATTTCCATGAGAAAGTAAAAAAAGGTTCCTGATCCCAATTTTCAAATAATTCAAAAAGTTCCTCAAAAATGGAGGCCTTATGCTGATTGACAATTTGGTTTGACAACAGAAATTGATATGTGTGTGTGCGCTTGTTTGCATGCTTGTACTTATTGGTAGCCACTCAACAAATGATACATATGAACATAAGAAGAAGAGACATGATAACATAACTTAAGGTTGAGAAAACAAAATGGATGTGAAGAACTTATGAAAAGGTTCCTCAAAACTTGGAAATATCGGTAATGAGCCGAGGTTCCTCGTGATCCCGGATCACAGGATCACACTTTTCTCAGACTCTGGGCTGTGTTGTTTTCTATTGCGGCATCAACGAGATTTTAGTCAATTTTAAACTGTTTTGTTTCTGAAACAGCGTTATTCTGGCCCGACAATGAAATACTATCACATCTCATAATTTGCACAACATGAAATTCGATACGCGTTTAAAGTGACACTTCCGTCTTCCAGTCAAATTGCTTTCTCCCGAACTAAGTGTGTTTAGTTGTGGACTGTGTGTATGTTGGCACGGTGACGGTGTTAGATTTTAACTGAATATTAAAGTCGAGTGTTGAATTTCATAACAATACCATATTACACATTATGACATGGTTTACACACTGTAGTGTGATTATTTGGGATTGTGTTCAGATCTCGTTACATTCAGTACTGCAGAACATTTTCGGCTTCTTGCTACCGAGATTTTAGAATTCTCGCCTGATCTACCTAGTTACAACAAAGATCGCTTTATAATCAATGGTTGTCCGTTTGAAAATCGCTTCTCAAGTGTCATTTACGCCAGCATGAACCGCCAGAATGGTACCCTGGACTACTCCTAGATGGTAACATTTTACGTGATTATTCAAACAGAGTCCGTGTGCTTATTTGCAGAACTCCGCAGATTTTACTCCACTCGATGAGATATACGGACGTAATTTCGAGGGGTGATTCACTGTTGATTAATCTCGTAAAACTTTAACACCATAATTTCTATTGTTTCTTTAGAATTCCCATAGAAATTTTATTGTTTTAATAGAAATCTCGTACGCTTTTTCACAGAGTGATTTACCCCTCGCGTAATTTAATGTACACGGAATGCTATTTTGGGTACCAGGCAGAACGAAACTAACTAAACTCTTGTTGTGTGGTAACGGAGCTAGCAAGAAGCTATGGATTGCCACATTTCCAGATATCGATTTCATTCTGAATGCTTAAAATTCATGCGTTTTAGAGAAATTCTGCAAGAAGTAAACAATGCCTTTTCAGTTAGTTTGGGATGTTCCTAGGTTTTAAATGATTATTATCATAGCCGATTTCGCAGAGCGTTGTTTAACTGTAGACTTGTTTGTCATTTATCTTTTTTCCGAAGTGTAAACAGACCTTGTAACACGCACACAATTCTCTGGTGTTTGTATAAATGTTCTCTCGTGAAATATGTTCTTATGACTCGAATGGGTGGATTGTGTTTGAGTGTATGTATGTATGTATGTAAGCATTCATTTGTAACATGTGTTTACGCAATGTCACTCTGTTGTATCTATCGAGGTATTATTAGAACGTAGGCTATATAAGGATGCTTGTTATGGAGTGTTGTATCTTATAAATAAGATTGTTGTTTTTAAACTCGCATTTTATTTCACTGTGTAGTGGTTAAATGTATACATTTTTTTGTTATCCGCTTCGAGGGTTTTTATGTTGTGATGAGGGAATATCAGCAGCAAAGCCTTACAATGCTATCGTCGCGTACAAATGAGTGATTTGAACAAGTTCTACTTGACTTAATAAGCAACTTAGGAATGGGGCAATTTGTTACTAAAGTTACTCAAATGATTGAGCAAAATTAGAGATAAAGTTGCTCAAATGGTTGCTCAACTTTTAAAAATTATTTTATGCCAACTCAGAATTTTTCAAAGAAAAGGAGCACAGAGTTTGACATATCTTGTAGAAACAAAAACAACACGTCCATTTGAGTTGCTTATTTGTACCAGGTTTAAGTCTGCCTGGTACTGTTGCTTAAGCTGTTACTTATAAAAAAAATGCTTATTCCTTTTTTGCATCTTCTTTATCTTATTTTCCCGTTTGGATAAGCATTCAATGTGCCACATCAAGCTCCCGCAGCATCACCCATTATAATGTGACTTGTGGAACTTCTACTGCTTCGTTTACATCTATCACCTTTTTTTTCAATATTCATCAGGTAACAGATTTAGAATTGCAATTGGCTGGTCTCTCTCAAGTTCGGTATGAGGAATCGAATAGAGTCAAAGAGTTGGAACGAATGACCAAGGTGATATATTTTTTCTTTTCTTTTTCTTTTGCAGCTTGAGTAAATTGTGGGTTTAAAAGGGAATGGGGTAAGGTACGGTACTAAGTCCGTGGAACATATCGGTACGAATTTCCCCTACAATTTCTACGACAAGCGATTTATCTACTGAATTCGTGCGATTTAGATTCTAGAACCCAATCTTTTCTTAACCCTTGAACGGTAATTGATATAAACAAGGGTCTGTTATTGGGTCGTTTCTAGATGCTGTCGAGCAACGGTATTCGAATCGGATCTTAAAGAGAATCCAAAATGACCGTTGAAACATCTCTAGAGAAATTATATACTTTTTTGGTAGAATTCTGGAGTAGTTTGCATCATAGTCTGGAAATATATCTTTTCATCTCCTCTTGAACGCTAACAGGGCTTTTACTTGATAATTTAATCTGTTCTAGGAGTTGCGTGATCAGAATGACGAATATGTTGCCCGACTTGAAGCTCGTATTGATGACGACAGATCAGATAATAGTTCTTACCTGTCGGAATACTTCAAATCCGATATCAACGAATTGAGGGACTCTTATGATGACAACAGACACGAACAAGGTATGCTTTCTTTGAATTGAACTTTTTTACTTCTGTTCTTTCTGCAACTGCATCTGTCTAAAGCGGACACCATCTCTGCAAGAAAAAGTGTCTGGTCGGTTGAAAGAGATGTCCCTTCTTCTGAGATTCTACCCCGATTACAAAATATACTGTTTTTACCAATATACAAAGGCATCCTCTTTATGAGAGCGTACGATCTTTCTAATATGACTAAAATAGTATATCTATGCTATCTAGAATAACTCTTTCTTGCTCGGTCCTTTCTTTATTGTACATTATGTGTGTACCACTTTCAGCTTGTGGAGTGGTTATAGGCATTTTTGCCTTCAAGCACGTGAATTATCGTCAGATAGCCCAGGCTTCCAGGACAAAAAATTCTGGATTAGGGATGGGTCTAAACGCCTGGAAATTGTTTCTCCAGGCATCTCTGACACAAAAAATAAGTAGAAATACTGTTTTTTTCCAATTTATCATAAGCTAATTGGGAAAAAGTTTGTTAAAATGAATTGTGAATTCCGAGTCTAACACGTTGTAACAAAGCTAGTTAACATCATCCTGGCTGAGTAGGGTGGATTTTGATGAACTTCCTTTGCTTTTGACAACTGTGAAAAATGGATAAGTTTTCAATATAAAATGATGTAAGAGTAAATACTTCTACCAAAAACGTTCAGGATTGGCCTGCGTTTATTTGAAAAATCACTTTATTGTTTTAGATAAAAACATTTCTTCGTTACACCGAGATCTCGCTACAGTAAACCGACTTTTAGAAGACAACGACAGTATTCCAAGTGATCGCTTTTCCCGAGAAATCAACTACATTACGAATAAGTACGAGTCTGAGATCGCTGACTTACATGCCATAATGGAACGAGAACGAAAACAATTGAACGAGTTGCATACCGAGGAAAAGGAAAACATGATCGACACGTACGAAGCGAAGATTGCCGAGTTGCGAAAACATCTGTTTTACGAGAATCGAGGAATTGAAGAAAACGGAATGTACGGTAAGGAGTTTTAAGTTTTAGATTTGTGTGTGACTGGGTTGGTGAAAAGAAAGTACATTTTGGATTGTATGAATTTCTTTGGTATAGATTGATCCTGTATGTCTAGGTATCAAATAAAACCTGGAATAAATGAAATCACGACAATAATGAATTTTGTTCAGCAGGTTCCGAAAATAATCCGATTATATCCAAGTATCTGACAAATTTGCCAAGTAAATTGACATTCATCTCTAAAAATATGAATTCATCAAAACTGGAGTGGTTCAAAAGTGATCGAGTAGTTAAGTTTCCCAAACCGCTTCCTCAATCCGTTTTCGTGAGACTTTTTTTTCTTTATCTCCACGTAAAAATTACATCCAGTCTGTAATCAAAGTGTATTTGTCTTATGAATGAAGACATAATAAGTCAGAATATAATCTTGAAAAGGCGTTTATAGTATTATTTATACATTTCTAATACTGATTAAGTGACTGAGTAAAGAAGCCGAATTAAGGAAAGAACCTGTCGATGGCTGAATTGGGAAAACCCGATTAAGCTTTTGTCTACGCCTCTCCTTGTACTATAGGAGGATAATTGAATAAAGATTTATTGCGTTGTCTTCACGATAATTGACTCTTCATTTAGGGATTGAATTGTTTTGGTTTAAAAAAATACAAAAAGTACTTTTTAATCCCCTTCAACATAAATCCAAAGTTTGTTAAAACTATGTAACATTATTATTGCTGATATGTCAACATGAAAGTGCTTCAATAGAGTGTATTCATCTATTTTTTCATTTTTCATTTGATACTATGGTCAATATCTAAAATATGTTCAGATATTATTGTTTTTGTTATTATGTAGAAACTAAGTATTCATACATGAATTAATTGTAAAGAAAAATGATAAAAAGCCCTGGTTTCTCAAGAATGATTTTTTGAAATATATCAGAAATGAGCACTCTTAACGCCGCTGTAAAAAATGTCGGAGGAGAAACAGACGCAAAAGTCGTAAAATATTTTACTTTCTAAACACACAAAAATGAAACAATTTCGACAATTTATAGGAGCGAGCTGGAATAATAGCCAGGTTGCTCTACTGAGAGGTAAGAATGATTGTTAGGTCGTGAGCTAACAATGTTTTTTTACCCAATCATATGTGCAAAGTTGGAATCGTTTATATCTTGCGCCATTGTTGAGATATTGAACTGATTGTTGTAAAATGCCGTGTTATTCAGTTAGTCGTGGTGTGGACATTTTTTAATTTACCAAACAAATAGTCCTAAAAATCATGGTACCCCCGGCGAAATTTGCCATTCACCGGGTTATCCAAGGAGACTTTCAGCGGTGTTTCGTTACGACGACTAACAAAGGTGTGAAAGAAGGATTTAAAAACGCTTCGTCTTTTTGGGGATATTTTGTTATTTTTAGTCATAAGGGTTTTCGGGCTCTTAATTGAAAAGACTTCAAAGTCCATATTTTAATTGAAAAGAAAAATTTTAATCAGAGCTATCGATATCTATTTGGTAAGATTTTTAGGTCCTGTTTTTCTGAACGACGCCATTATCCATTAATAATCAAATTTTTCTTCTTCTTTTTTAAAGGTTCTAAGGGGATTGAAGAAGTAGAAGAGAGCTACAAATTACAACTGAGTAAACTCGAAGAGAAACTATTGAAACTCGAAACGGAGAAAGCTGAGATGGAATTGAACTTCTTAAACCAGAAAGCCGAACTCGAACAGAGCTTCCGAATCGAGCGAGCTGAACTCGAACAAAACGCGTCGAGTACGAATCGTGAGATGGATCGTTCGAAGAAGTATATCGATTTCTTGAAAGATGATCTGAGTAAGAAACATATCGAGTTCATCGAAGAGATGCAACGCGTCAACAGGAAGGAAAAACAGGTGGGTCTTTATATTTCAATAATTGCCTAAAAATGTATTGTTCTCAAAATTGCCTAAATTCAGTCTTTTCCGACATTCAGTCCCATTTATTTCGATATTTTGTTTTATCGGTAGTTCTAACTAAAGAAATTAAGTGCGATGCTGTAATTCCGTCGGATCATTTGCGAGAAAGTAGGTAGTCAGTTTTTACCTGGTAAAACACTAGATTAAACTAAATTGATTGCCTTTATGAGCATGTACTGAGCTTGTTCATGGTTGTTCCATATTAAGTGCAAACCTTAAACCTTAACCTTAAGCATAAAGTGTTTTTGTTTTATTTTTTGTAGGAGAGTCAGGAACGCCATCACGCTGACGTCGAAGAACTCAAACTCAAACACCAAAAAGATATAATCGAAATCCGAAAAAGTTTCAATCACCAGATCACTGAACTTGAGAAGACGTTTTCGAAAGAACGCTCGAGTCTCAAAGAGGGTTTTCTACGCGAAAAATCTGAAATGGAACAGAAATTTCTCCGCGAGCGTGTCGAACTCGAGGATTTCTTAAAACAAGAATACGAACTTGAAATTGCGAATAAACTCGCCGATTATCAGAAGATGTCGGTCGAGGAACGCACCGAGATGGAAGAGAAACTTCGCGAAGAAAAATATGAACTCTCGATCAGTTTACAACATCAAAAAGCGAACGGCGAACGAAATCTTCGCCATCTCAAAACCGAGATGGAGATGACCTTTACTGAAGAGAAAAATCAATTGATGAAAGATTTCGAATACGAAAAGAACATGTTACAAAGTAAATATAAGCGCGAAATCGCTGAACTACAATCGGCGTTTTCCGGCGGTGAAGCCGGACTTAAAGGTAAAATGAAAGATGATTTCACGCGTTTGATCGAACAACGTCGTAAAGAATGGCAAGAATCGTTCGAAAGAGAGATAACTGAATTACTACAAAGTTTCGCGCGCGAAAAGGGTGAGTTAGAATCGAGTTGGACAAATGAAAAATATCGTATGGAGCATAATTACGACGAAGAGCGAAAAGAGCTGGAACATATGTTCGAATGTGAGAAACAGGAGTTGATCGATCGCTTCCAGAAACAAAGACAAAACATGGAAGAAGAATTTCTTGAAGAAAACAGGAAACTGAAAGAAAGTAAAGAAGTCGAAATTTCAACGCGTATCGAACGTGAGACAGGTCTACTGAAACAAAACATGGACCACCTCGAAACGGAACTTTTATCGCTGCGTCAGCAGAAAAAAGAACTCGAGACTCGTAATCAAATACTTGAATTGAAACAACTATCGCAGCAACAGGAGGCGACTGAAATCGCGACCTTCCAAAACGAGAAACAACAAATAACGCACAAAATCACGATTCTAACGAACGAAGTAAGCGAATCACAGAAAGAGAAGGAAACACTCCAATCAGAACTCGACGAGATGTCACGTGAGAAAACTACCATCTTGGATAACAGTGTCATGGAGATAACTCAACAACAAGAGCAGATCGCGCACTTGCAAGCGGAGAAAGAAGAACTGGAGACGAGAGTGGACGAGCTGAGGTTCCTCGAGAACGAGAATGATTCGTTGAAACAAAGTGTTGCTCGTTTGACGAAAGATAGTTCAGAGAAAAAACGTGTTTTACAGTCGTATGCCGAAGTAAGATTATTTTCTTTTTTTTTTCTGCAGTCAACTAAGTGCACGAAAATACTCAAACCCACACATATTTTTTGAGTTTGAAAATCTACCCTGGGCAACCCCATTTCAGTTTTAGATCTTGCTGATTAAGTGGCTGAATTAGTCATAAAAAGTAGATGAGAAAAATGGTAAGATTAGCTATTTTTTGATCAAGTCTCGGATCAAGTGATCAATATTTATTTATGTTACAGTTAAAACAAACTGCTGAATCAGCTTAAAAAATTTTTATAAATCAAAACATAGCATACTCCGTGACATTTCTTTCTTATTTACCTGCTGAGGCAACAATATAAGTGCTATGTTACAACTAAAATGCACCAAAATATTTAAGACTACTTCCTAGAAGTCGTTCTCTATATCCCAAGAGCACAAAATGGTCCGCGAAACTTACGACTACTTCTTGTATGGTGAATCAAAGAAAATCAAAGAAGGTTTAATGTCTTAGTCTACGATTTTTTGAAGGAAAGCACATCAAGCCTGGTTCTTTTGAAGAAGATTATCTTGTCTGGTGCTTGGATACAAGTTCTGGTTCAACGAATAGATTTTAGTTAGTCTTCAGCGGTTGGGTTTCCCACAAGTTTTCTGAGTTCGGAACATGAATATCAGAATAAACAAGGCCCGGGTTGTTTTCCGAACGGATTCATAATTTTACTTGAAACTAAATCGTGTTAATGTTCATTGTAGGTTGAAAAAGTGAACGAGAGTTTGAGTGAGAAGAACCGACTGTTAACGATGACCGTCGGTACGATAGAAGACCGCGAGCGACAAGTGCAGAACAATCTGTTGGAGAGGACCTCGAAGATCTCTCGGTTAGAGGAGGAAGTGAATCATTACGTCGGGAAACTGGACGCTCTAGAATCTGTCCACATGAAGGAGATGGATGCGCAGAAGGAGAGGGTGAGTTTGAATATCGTCTTTTATAGAAGTTGTTATTTTACCCAGAAGCAGCGAAAGACACCTTGACCAAGTACTTTTGTCCGAACCTTGACGAAATGACTTAATGACTAAGAAATGTCTAATTTCTTTTCTTCTACTAGTCTTCTTCTTCTTCTTTCTTAAAATTCCTCTTAAATCTGCTGTGCTTTTTTAACCTTACTACGACTGGGGGAGCGATGACCCGCGGTGGAAAAATGGCCTTTTAAAAACGTCACAAAAAGAAAACTTATATCTAATAAGGTATCTCAAATCATATGCGGACTTACTTTCTATATTTTTTGACAAAAAATGGTGTGTTTGATGAGTTCAAAAAGCCCAGTCGTAGAAAGGTTAGTTTTGTCTGATAGCAAATGCATCCTCAACTATGTAACCAGTTTACGAAAACCATCTTACTATTCCAAGTAAGTTATGATTATGAGACAGTGAATTTGCTGAAGCACCTTTTCTCTTCTTTTCTTCTTCTTTAGTTTAATTTGCAATACAGTAATGCAAATGAGGAGAAAGTAAAACACTTGGATGAAATAAAAGCATTAAAAAAGCAATTGCTCGATGCTAACGCTTTGAGTGACAGGGACGCTGCGCTGAAAACCAAAGTTTTCAATGATGCCAAAGCTGAAGTGATTTCTCTTAATAAGAAGGTCTGTATTATACACACTAGAACAAGACAGTACGAGATGCGTAGTATCGGTGCATTCTCAAGATAGAAGGACATCCTCTTGTTAAAAACCCGTAAATCCTTTGATTTGGTGCGGAGACGCTTTAACTACTCTTCATGAGGCTGTTTTTGATCCAACTCTGTAAGTGCGAAAGAAAAAAATATGTATGATAAATAGATTTAATGAATGTTAAGATCTTGTTGAAGTGAAAAATCTAATATTGTAAAGATCAATGACATTGCATTAGAAAATTCTCTGAATTGCGAAAAAAAGCTTGCATAAATTATACTTTCAAATATTTGTTGAGAACTGAATGCTTCAATTTAGTCCGGGACTACGAGTTTTCGAAATTTAACCGAAATCCACTTCACCAGACGCCTTTGTATTGCATGCGCTCTGAAATGACATAACAATCCTTAATCAACTCTTAGCAATGCTTTTTCTCCAGGTACGATACTTTTACAAAATTTGCGAATAAATATAGTGTACATCCCCTCTAATTTAGTGCGGGTTCTTCATATCTATTTGTTATATTGAAAATTATTGTTGTATATAGTTCAAACTGCTCACAGAGAGTCCTTATAGCGATTCGCACTAAGTTGGAGGGTTTACGGTGTTTTAAGTACCATTTTGTGGCGGAAGCGTGTGCTATGGGAGGGGGTGCTCCAAGGATCTCTACTGTGACCCAAATGAATTAGGTGTGCATTTTGAGAGAAATGGCGATATGTTTTGTTGACCCCCTTTCCACCGATAGCAAAAGCTTTCTGCCACACCTGGATGTTTTACTTTTTGCAAAATATTATTTCTTCATGTGATTCTAGTTGGATTATCTTTAAATTATATAAACCTAGTATTTGGAATCAAGAATTGTTTAAATGGCCATTTACTTCTAATTTTTCTTATCTTCGCATCTTTTTTCGTACTGTTTTGTCATCAAATATTTTTCTATGATTTTTCTGTTATGTTTTTGCTCCGATATTTCTTAAGTAGTTCTTTCTATGTATGTTTCGTTTAAATTTTCCTTAAATATTTCCGACTTACTCTTCATATTTTTTACGTTCCACTTCTATTTTCTAATATGAAATATGCGTATTTTTTATTTCTACGTTTTTCGCTTATAATTTCCAACATGATCTTTGCGTATTTCTTACTTCTATGTTTTACGCTTATAATTTCTAATATGATTTCCGCGTAGATATTACTTGTAGATTTTCTACTTACATTTTCGTTCTGCTTTTCTTTCTTTTTTGCTTTTCTTCAAGCATGCACTACGCTTATGCTGAATGAAAGGATATTACTTGTTTCTTTTCCTTTATATGTAACATAAAATCGTATTCTCTTTTAGATAACGTCATCCTAGCTCACATTTAGACACACCGGGCATCAATTTATACCGACATAACGGCATGACGTGACGAGCATGACAAAGTGACGTTTTTTGTGATGCATTTTCTCTTACTAATCGGGTTCTCTTTTTAGGATAATTTTTAAGATCAGTTTGAAGTCGTTAGATTAAAAAATTAAAAGAAATTCTACCAAGATCAATGGTGCTAAGTGGCCGGACATGCCTGCTTAATTTTTTTATTTTTTATGGGTATCTGGAAATGCACTGGCCATCGAAATAATTGGGACCAAACTTTAATTCATTTATGTTTGGCGCACGTGTTAGCATGACTACTAATATTCGTAATGGGCGTCATATTCGTATTGCGTTGTTTCTTTTATAATATATTGCCGCGCCGTGTTGAATTGAATCCGCTGCAGTTATTTTCATCAAAATTACCAAGGAGCCAGGTATAAAAAAGGCATGACTTTTTTATGATCGATTTGAAGCATAATGAAATCCGTTAAAAATTCATGATATTTGAAATAACAGACATATGCTTAGCAATTATTGATGGCGAAAGGGTCCAACAGGGTCTTGAATTTATTTATTCTTTTGAATATCAGGGAGTTAGCATTTTATAAAATAGTTATGCTAGAGGCTATGTTTTTGTAATAATTTCACTTTGTTGATCTAAGCGACTTCAAAACGATCTTAGTTTAAAATACGAGCCGTGTGAAATTCAGGGCCGTGGAAACCACACTTTCATTTGGTTCAAAATGAAGAAAGGAAGTGCTGTAGTAGAAATTAATCATCCTTTACTTGGTTTCTGCGGCCTTGAATTTTAACTATCTGTGTTAGCACTAATCAAAATTTTAGCGAAAGGATTTTCCCATCGGTGCAATTCGATTCAAAGTAGAGTAGGTAACAAACTGGTAGAGGTATGTTTCTTATACATGTTTCAAATATATTTTGGTCGAGATGCATATACTGACGGGACATAACAGGACTGTGATAATCCACTGATATTTCACACTTTTTCCCCAACCCTTCCCACCCTTCGGATTAACCTTCTAGATCCCTCCTTTCCCTATCTCCCGCCCACTTCCTATTTCCCCACCTTTCCTCTATATTAATATACACGGCTTCCAATTTTAAATATGGTAAAGGACATCTCTTAATTTGTTAAGATTTTAGACTATATGCTGATCTTTTATTATGTATGATTTGGCATGTGCGATAAAATGATCAATTATTTATATGTTCAATTTCTTGCAACAACCTACATATTTTATTTTTCCCTTTAATTTTTTCTTTAATTTTTTCTTTGTCTTACACCCTTTAATATCAGTGTTTTCTAATTATACCTTAATGTAGTTTTGCTTTGGGGGATTGTATGTATATAAATTATATGTAGACATGGTGTTTGCTTGGTTAAGAATTTATACGAATTCAACCATTCAGATCTTTGATGGTGTAATTTTCAACCAATCAAACGGTAAATTTACCTATGATTTGCAGACACTCCCTTCTTACCTTTCGAGTCCCTTTTTTCATGTGCAGCCATTGTATTTTGATTCAAATAAAAAACGTGTATTCAACATAGAAAAAATAATCCAAGTTGAATCTGTATTAGAGAGTTAACCTTGAAGATATTTCATGAATTACACGAGATTAACGCGGTTAGAAAATAGATTTTGCGTTAATTCAATCGTCTCATAAGAGACTCAAGTGTTAATTTGGAAACCGTAATTGAATCATTTGTTTCCACCTTTTTCTTCGCGATAATTTACTACTCGATGGGTTAATAATTCGATTCTGAGGACTCCAAAGATCCCGAATAATTCCGAAAGACTCGACCACATTCCGAAGATTCCAGTTTTCAAAGTTTTCAAAGAATGAACCAAATTCTTTGATTATCGTCATTATCCCATGAGGCGGTTTACATGTGACTTTGCCACGGTTTGACTTAACGCTTAACAAACCGCGTTAATTTTGTGTAAGGAGACATACATAAATCCGTTTCGTACTTTTGAACGTCAATGTGATGTTAAGATAAAAGCCCCTCTCCCCTTTCCCGTTGTAACGTCAGAGATCAGAGTGAGTAAAATTTCTAAATTTTTAATTTCTTATTATGATTAGTGGATATCTAAGTAATGCAATGCAGTTTATTGGGATTTTAAACGTCGCAAAAATTACCCCCTCCCCATCTCACACGAACACACAAAAAAAGGGAAAAAAGCGTCACCGACGTTTAAAAAGACAGAACAGATTTGTAATTGTCAGAAGGTATCTGTTATACTGATTAAAATGTTCGTTTTCGTTTTAGCTTGAAGAGAAGAGTCGGAAGATCCGTGAGTTGGAAGAAAAGGTGAAGAATACGAACGAACAACACAAGTACAAGTCGAGTGAAGATTTCCATCATCTCGAAGGACAAATGAAAAGTTTGAAGACGATCATGAGTGATAAAGACACGAAAACGAGAGAAGAGGTAAGAAGAAATGACGAAAGCTTGTCTAATTTTGACTACTGGTTGGTTGAATATCACGTCATGAATAACCTGATTAGTTCCTTTAGAAATGTCACAATTAGAATATTTTTAGTCAAGGTTTCTGAGTAAACCGGCTAGTTCTTTAGTTGGTTGGTTGGTTGGAAGTTGCGTCATCACGTATCTGATTGGTTGTTTCGGATATGCAACAATTTGTAGTTTTGTAAATACTCAAATTCATAAAAACCAATCAAACCCAATCAAAGTCTTGACGATATAACTTGCAACCAATCAAAACGAGAGAACATAACACTTTCTAGAAATTTATACTTATACTTGCTATGTAGTTACTTATACGACTTTTTAAAAACACTAAAATATGGCGTTTTTTAGTGTTTTTTGAGCGAATAAGAGTGACAAAAACTACTATAACTTTCCAAGTTATAAAGATGGAATAAAAATGAATACATTTTTGAAATCAGGGATAATTGGGGACCCCCGTGATTTATTTTTTAAGTTTTCAAATGGCTCAGGGAAAAAGTAAAAATTACGAAAATTGGTTCAAAATTGCAAAAGTTATAGCGGTGTAAAAAATCCGTGTCACTTATTTTGAAACATACTATAATCACTCCAGTATTCCGACATCTTGTCGTAGTAAGCAACTAAAATAAACTTTTCATACATGTTATCGTCTTTTGTTTTGGAAACTTCAGTACTAATTTTTCTTTGCTCAAGCAACTTGAATACTAACCAAAATTTCTGAGTTGCCTGTAGAAAAATATCGTGCACTTGTACAAATATATTTATCCACCATTTCTTAACTTTTCTATTTCAGAGAAACAGTCTCCTCACTAAGTCGATTCGTTCCGACAATCTGGTCACTGATTTATACCTCGAAAATGCAGACCTGATGAAACAGATTGCTAACGCTGAAAACATGCAATCGAAAGCTGAGAAACAAGTGCGACAATTAACAGACCAGAAACGTGCCCTACAACGCGTCATTTCGAAGCTGTGCCATGCCAACGGCATCTCGAATCACGAGACTGGGAACTAAGTCGAAACTGTCATCGTCGCTATCAACGACATGAATTTCTCTTCCTTTACTATACCATTTTGGAAAAATTCTTTCAATGGAATGATGCTTCACGTACAAGGAGTCCCGAGCGTAATTACTTCAATAGATCAATCTCGAGGTAAAAGGTACATGGAAAAAATATCTCCAAATGCTTGTGGGTAAAACTTGGCTTCATAAACCTACAAAAGAACCCCGCTTTATTGCTTCTTGCTTGGCGTCACTTCTCTTGTAATGTTAGATATGATTGTCGGCTGACGTTCCATATAGACTGACAGACAAACAAACAAAGATTAGATTAGAATTCAAGACACACATGCTTCCATGCATATAATTTATTTGTTAATTTAAGATGCAATCATTTTCCATTTGTCTCGATTGTATGAGCAGAATTTTATTTGTCTTTGTTTTTGTGTTTGGTGTAGATTTTCGCGAAATTATTTGTTTTGCTTGCTTGCTTGTTTGTTTGTTTGTTTGTTTGTTTGTTAAAGATATTTTCAACCTTTATCATAATGCAATTATTAGTTTATCTGATGTATCAACATAGCTTATAAGGTTCTTATTAGCTTTTATTGATCTTAGAGTGGAATATAAACCCGACCCCTCTCTTAAAGTCTTGTATGTTTAGGGTTGTGTTTAGTTACCTAGAGCCGAGTTTTATTGATTTTATTGATTTTATTGTTCTTATTTTTCAAATCTCATAAAAGCTTTATTGGTTTCGGTGTTTTATTGTTTGTTTTGTGTTTGTTTGTTTGTTTGTTTGTTTGTTTGCGTGACATATTTTGTAAAGAGTCTGAAGATAGTTCCTGTCTTAAAACATTTTTGGGGTCCTGAATTCTTTCGATACTCATTATGGCAGTGGTCCACTACTAGAAACAAGCAAATTAATATTTTGGAGACCAGGGCCCGGTTGTTCCAACATTATTTCGCTGTTTAACGAATCTATTGTTATCGAATCAAATACAATAGGGTTAAACAGTGTTTAGCTTAACACAGCTTTAAACATGTTTTGAACAACCGGGTACAGGTAGTTATTTGCCAATACCAATGCCAGAATGATGTACAGTAAAGTGAATCTGAGATTGTATCACTTTATAGGTGTACAAATTGTTGGACCTACTTTCACAACTTCTGATGATCCTTTTCTGCTCAGGTAATCGAGACAAAAGGACTTGTTTAGCTAATTATTAAATGTAAATATAACAATTGTTTAAAGACAAAAGATTACAATTAGTTTATAAATATAATTCGAATTAGAAGTTGAAAATGAGTCATGGTTTGTAAATAGTCCTATAGTAGAAGTTAATATATTTTACCTTGACGTGTGGAAATCTTCGCATGATGTGGATTTTGTGAATTTGTGGTTTTCGTTGAAACACAAAGACAAGTTTGTTTCTTATATCGAAGGCTTCGAAATGACACATTTTAAAACTGGTTAAACTGACGTAAATATTAATCTCGTGATTTTTTCTTGTCTATTAAAAGGTCTGGTAAACCATGATATATTTTGCGAGAATTAATAAAGTCATTTTGCTGACAAAAGTGTTGATATTTCTCATTTCAATGCTTAAATGATTTTTGGGTTTGGCTCCCTGAACTTTTTATTTAATTTAAGAAGTAAACAAAATTCGCATCCACGCTTTCAAATTTCCACGCGAATAAGGTATCGAAGACATGTTCCAAATTCGACGTCGTTTTTGAAATGACTTCTGGGTAGATTTTTAAATTGTATTTATTATTATACATCGAATCATTGTTATTATATATGTGGAGAATATTATATATAGCAAATATATTTTTATTTCAATATCAATATCTGATCGTTTCTATGTATGGTACCCTTCTGATTGGTTTTTGGAAGTCATGTGACTGCTTTGTCAAGGATAGCGTACTTAATATTGATTGGTCGAGGTAGTTAGAAGGGGTGGGGGAAATTTAAGGATCTAAAAATGATAATCCTAAAATCTGAAAACAATGGGAAAATTGACTCCTAAAATCCCCAAAAATTAAAGATTATTGGATAAGGCTGAAAATGGGTACTGGAACTAATTTAAGGATGGAGAATCTAAAAATGTTAATCCTAAAATCTGAAAACAATAGGGAAATGGGCTATTGACCCATAAACCCCCCAAAAATAAAGATTGTCTGATCAGGCTGAAAATGGGTACACTGGATAATTCAAGGATGGAGAATCCTTTGAGTTCATCTCCTTAATTATTCACAGAGGGATAAACTAGTCAAAAATTGGCAATACAATTCCCAAAAGTACTAAATGTGACCAACTTTGGGTCACATGGTTTTGAAGAAGATTGTCGAATATGTACAAAATCATGCAATTTCTTCCAAAAATGAGCAAAATCGTATCAAATCTTTCACATTTTCTAACATTATTCCACTTTGTGACCCACTGTGACCCAAGTTTTAAGTCTACAAACTTCCACTTTCTATCAATATTCGTCTTTTTTAACCATTTTCCATGAGAAATTCTCTAATATTCGCGCATCGCTCGGAATAAGACTAGAAAAATACACTGGATTTAAGGTAATGCTTCTTAGCTCTCGAATATAATATGATAATCATAACCGCAATACAAACATAAAATCGTGAATATATTGAATGGAGATAAAAAAAGTAGTTCGTTTAAAATAAATCACCATCACCATACATCACCATACATATGTACCATAGTGTAGAAAATAAGTTACTCCTATTGCTTAACGTTTTTTTCTTCCAAATGAATCCTGTTTCAGTTTAGCTTTTACTCCATATGTACGTCCCTTTTCTACAACACTGTATTATTTATTATTATTAAGTAGAATCCATGTTCATTCGTTAAATGTAATTTTCTACTCCTTTGATCATATTCACACCTAAGTTTTTCTAAAACATCTCTAACGGTAACAAACTTATCATCAAACACCAAGACACGATCACCACTAACTATAACATAGATTGAATATCTACGTAAATCCGTTCTGGCTCGACTTGTTTTATAACTACTGCTGTATTCTATTCCTGATTGTTTTCTTCTGTTTTTCCTGTGATTGGCTACACTAAGTGTATTGTCATATGACAATTTAGTGCTGTTACTTTGGACAACGTAGAGACTTAATCACGTTTTTTTTAATTTTTATGCATCGTTTTTATCATTTATTGTCTGACGTGATGTTTTAATCATAATAATTTAGTCATAATATGAATGATATTTTAGGATATGATACGAGTGATACATTGCATTGACATGGCGAATCAATATTTATGTATAATGTATCAATATGTATCAATATGTATGTTAAATAGAAAATGAGAGGCCGACATTGCTATTATGGCGTGCCAAATATAAAATATATATATATAATGAAATTGAGGAGCTGACATTGGTATGGCGTACCAAATATATGTATATATAATAAAAAAATGAGGGGCCGACATTGCTATGGCATGCGAAATATATGAATTATGTTAGTGCTATTTTCATTAAATAAATTATGTATGCATGTTAGGGTCCTCCAGTCCCCCTGCTGCCATCTGCCAAATCATGCATTGTGTATTCTATGTCTCCATATGTCCATTTTAAGAAGCACTACCCTTTTACAGGATGTGACTTAAAATTATGCTTCTTATAAATCCTTCATCACTTCTTAACTATGGCCTAAACAAAAATAATGACCATTTTATTATTCTGGGCCAACTATGCCTAAATATAGAAATTGGACCCCAGACCCGCAAATTTAATCTTTTCAGTCAATTTTTTTCCCATCATAAGCACCTTAAAAATATGCTTCAAACAAGCCCTTTATGACTATTTTAGCATAAAAATTGATTTCTCTATGAAAGAAATGTTTCTGGGATGGCTTCCCATCCCACTGCCATATGAAAATGTTTAATATTTGAGTCAAAGTAAACAAATAGAGCTCATAAAACCAAGGGTAAATATTCTGGCCGGAATCTTTACCAGAAGTTTCATAAAAAAGTGACCATAATACAAAATGTTTCCATCATTGCCCTCTAACTTCATGCAAAAAGAGCTAAGAAATACTTAGAGCCTTTTTCCAGCAATATTGAAAAAGTGCTATTTTGACCTAATTTAGGCATGTTTGGGCATGTTTGAGTAGACACGTGACATCATGAAATATATTTAAGACTTCTCCTGATTAAGGTCTAACACCATGCAGAATATTGACTCATATACCCAAGGGGTTCATGAGATATTTAGATTTGGAAAATGGTGCAATCTGATTGGCTTAAAGTCTTTTTCAAAATATCCAGAGAACCAGATTTTTCCCTGATATGTGATTTTCGCTAAAAGATGCAGGACATGTTGCTGAACAAATTTAAGATCAAAAAAATACATATTTATTGACTACTTTGTCCTTATAATACAAAAAACAAACATATTTTTCAAACAAATTTGGTACTTTATCTACTTTTTCCCGAAAACCAGATTTTTCCCAAGAAATCAGTTTCCGTCACATTCTTCCTACTATTGAAAAATCCCAAAGATATGCACGCACGTCTAAATCTGAAGAATTATCACCAAACAATGGCCAAGAGGCTAAATAAATTGTAGTATTAAGGAAATATTAATCATGTTTTTAATTTGTATAGTATTCGCCATAAGTATTTGAAAGAAAAAGCATGTAAGTGTTATTGATATTAATTCAAAGATTTTCGTATTATGTACATCAGGAAAAAAAATCATAAATCATATCAATTAATTAGAATGTTGCACCCATTCATACTTTGTAATATAGTTATTGAGCAAAGAATGTGCGCATTATTGGTTTGAATATGAGGAAGAATGATGTGCAATCCCTGTGATCAGATTTGTTTTTAACCCTACTACGACTGGGCTTTTTTGAGAGTTCAGTGACTGGGGGGGGTCAAAGTGACCCGAGGCTTATATCTTTTGTTTCGGATGTGATATGAAGCTATAATTTGGTACACATGGTCTCCAAGTGAAATCAAACAAATCGTGATATTTAAATTTTGGTACCGGTGCCGGTGACGCCGTC
>JAUKPT010000473.1:0-19839 GCA_032273505.1 Nanomia bijuga
ATTTTAGGTCCTGCATATGTTTTTAAATGTAAATATATCCAATTGGTGTATAAATAATAATAATAATAATAATAATATAATAATTCTGTTCTTTTTTTTCTCTTTTAGATTTAATACGTTTTCAAGATCATTCTCGAAAACGAAGTTGTAGAACATTAAAGGTGGACAGTTTGGTCGACACGACTCATGTATGGAGGACAGGTCGACACAACAAACATTTCATTCAACATGTGAACACATCAAGAAAACTTGTTGACATGATCTACTGTGCATTTGATGTTCATTTCGTCCCTACGTTTCAATGGGTGTCAGTGGGACACTATGAAACTCATTTATTACGTAATCCTTCCTCTAAACGAATCTTGTTAGCAAGCACTTCATTCATCTGTATGTATTCGTTACCATTGGTGAGAAATATCCATCAAAATTATCTGTCTTTCCATTCAACTGCTTGTTTCTTTAAATCAATCCTTCTTCTTTTGGCAAAATGATAATGTTGTTAGTTTTATTTGAACTTGAGATTTGCTTTAAAAGTAGTTGATAATTTGTTAGGGATCATTTCAAAGATTCGTCTAATTTCAGACATGAGAGTAGTCAGTAGAAAGGCGGAATTCAGAGGGTTTTTATATTTGTGACAAGTGATATTTTTGCTTCTTTAATGCTATTTATCACTATTCTAAACATGCTTGCATGCTTGCAGTGTCGTTGTTTTAATTTGAACTTGAGATTTCCTTTAAAAGTCGTTGATAATTTCTTAACTTATTTTAGTCACTGTTTAAATATAAGGTGGATTCTATAAAAAAGCATACGCGGGATTTCTGTTTTGACAATTTAGATTTTTCTGGAAAAGTTCTTGTAAAAGTGAACGAGATTTCTTCACACCTCTCAAACAAGGACGAAAAATCCGTTATTAGCAGCAGCCTCGCCATCTCCTATCCTAATCGGCGGATTTTGTATTGTAACACTATTCCGGAACGCACTTATTATTCAGGGGATCGGTAAAATAAGAGTCGTTTGTGCGTCGGATCGATCACAAAATGCATTATTTTGTTCCGATCGCGAAAAAGGATCGATTTTAACAGCATTTCGTCCCGGATCACGTATCCACAACGAATAATTCAATATTTTTCACCGGATCACGTTTCCGGGTCGATTGGAAAATCATTACCATAGTAATCATAATTACGCCGAGTATAACTCACGGATCGTCCAAAAAGATTAGTTTTCATCGGATCGATTTGGTGACTACTTCTTGCGGATTGACCATTTTTTCGAATTTTTATAGGATCGCAGAGAATCGCACCATATTTTGATCGGATCGCTACCAAAATCTTCCGGATTGGCGTCCGGATCGACTTTTCGGATGACTGATGTATTTGTAAATTGACACATTTTCCGGGGTGTTTATGAGGATCATTATATAATTAATTATCTCGAGTTGATGTTTTTGTTTATTTTAACTTGTTTTTTGACAGTTCTTCAGTATTCAAACCCCCGTTGTTACTATGTTGAACATGAAGATTTAATTATCTCATTTAATCATAGGCCTTTGTAGTTGATTAGTTAAAAATTGCGTTATCAAGAATTTGATTGGTTGATATCTAAATACTTTCATGATTGAAAGTTTTGACAAAATATCAAATTAAAGCTATTTGAATTGAACCAATAAGATTCTTGATGATACGTTTTTTAACCAATCAAATTAGAAATTTACCTATAATCTGTAAACAGCCCCTTCAAAGATACCATTTTTGGACATGAAACATCAATACTACTTTTTTTTTATAAATTGCTAATTGTTTCTTCATTTTTTTTCATTTAGATTTTACTAAAACAAGGAATGTATATATATATTTTCAATGAAAGAAAATGACTTGAATTTGGTTTTATAAATTTTATCCTATTTTATCGTTGTTTTATCACAAAGTGAAATTTATATTTTGAATAATTTCGTATTAATCGTAAAAAATCACCGAAATAAAAAAAATGACGCATCACGAAATACCGTATCGAAATATGAACGAATATGAATTTCGCTCGCAGGAGGAGATTCTTCGTCAGGCGTTATTAGAGAAATTTTTACAAGCGATGCGCGAAGACTTGTCGGAATGGCTATCCAGTTTATCTCATAACGTGTCGATATCAGCGGACAATTTTCTTAACGATCTTGAAAATGGGATTATTCTGTGTCAACATGCACGTCTGATTCAGCGCTATGCTGAAGAATATGCCGTCATAAACTCGAATCGTAATATTAAAATACCTACGAGACAGGTTTTCTATAAAGAACGAAATGCATTTCCTGGCTCGTTTGTGTCCAGAGATAACGTGGCGAACTTTATCGGTTGGTGTCGGGAATTAGGTATTCCAGACGTACTCATGTTCGAATCCGATGACTTGATTATGCAGAAAAACGAGAAATCTGTAATTCTGACTTTAATGGAGGTTGCGCGAAAAGCATATATTTTCGGTGTTCAACCGCCGGAAATTGTTCGGTTTGAAAAGGAAATTGATGCAGAGATTGATAAAGAGAAGGAGGCGGTCATGAGGGGGAAGCCACCTCAGAAACCACGTGATCTTGAAGAAGATAATAATCTTGACACAATGGTAAGTAAAGATATTTTTTCATCTTTTAGACTCAATTTGCTACAAAATATTAAGAACAATTTGGATAAAGGGTTATTTGGGGTTCGGTGGTCCTATTGCACATTACAATTATGATTTTTAACCATTTGCTATACCTAAAAGTAGACAAAATATTGTCAAAAATCAATTTTCAACATTCAGTACTGCTTCTCATTTTCCTCATTATTTCTCCTTCCAAACGTGGTTGCTTTCAAACGTGCCTTATAACATGCCTTAACAATTTCATCTTTTAATATTCACACTTCTATGCAGTTCAATTTTCTTGAGTGCTATCAATTAGATGACGATTACATGGAAATGATCTTTCGAAGGAATGTTCCCTTCAGTATCTTGTTTCGTCAGGAACTTTAAGGTCAATATTTGAGCAAGTGTTGGATAAGAGAGGATATCTTGTCGTCATATGACTCGATGTCATTGAATTGCACTAGAATTGAAATGATAAATATTGATTTGAAGGTATTGAGTTCTCTGCCAGTTCTTGTGTGTTTTTGTTTATTTAAAATTTCGTCCTGTATGTTGAATTGTAAAGCTACATGATACTGCATGCATATTTGGCATGTTTACGTAGCAAAAATCTTTTTTCTATTGTTAAACAAACCCATTTTTTAGGTGTTTTTATTTATTTTTGTTTTTTTACTTTTTGGGTCCATTTAAGTACAATATTTTTCTCTGCAGTTGTTTTTTAAAGTTCTTAACCTATATTTGACGAGTCGAAATGACCTTATGCAGCAAATGATATTGAAAAATCACAATTTGTAATGTTTTTTTTAGTCCCCTAGAAACATTTTAAATTCAGTTTTTGGTCGATTTGAATACAATTTTTTGAGTTTTTGCTTTTTGCAGTAGTTTATTTTGACGTTTTTACCAGAAACGTATCTTCTCCAAGTATCTGTATTTCCAGTAATTATGTTTGAAAATATCACTGATTTCATTTGAATGTCTCAGTTTCAAATAATGATTTTTTCTGGTTCCCATGAATACCAAATATTGTATTGTATTTCTCTGAAAATCCTACACATAAATCTACTAAAATTCTAATATTTTTGACTTTTCCAGTGCTGCTAGATGATGGTCTGACTAGTTCACAGAAATTAATCGCACCCCGTGTTGTCACAAATGTCCACATGTTTCAATGCAAAATGGGATTAATGTTGCCCGAATTTGCTCTACTTAATAACTTGCCTTTCATTTTCCCATTAACACGCCATCCATAATGGCGTGGCCATATGTCAGTGTCCCATAGCAACGCTATACCAACACATACTTCTACGATTCGATTAATATTTACATCTCGAGATGTGGCGTTCAGGTCAATTCCGTACAAACCGTCAACAAAATAAGAGTTTTGATAGTTCATTAATTATTAATAGCCTCTTTAATTGGTATTATTAATGAATTGTAAAATGTTTTTACAATTTCCTCTATAATGAATGGCTGATTGTGTTTTGTTACATGTTACTGATTGCATTTCGAATTGAAGATTGTGTTAATGAGGTATCGAATATTTTTATCACGTGGTTATAAGCGGCAAGTGTCATATGCAATTTTTATTTGAGTCGAACTAGAACGTTCATCGTGAAATATTATGACTATGTTCTTTAAAACGATGCACATTTGTGCATCAGCTATGATCGAACATCTGAAAACTCCTGAATCTTGTTATAAACTCTTTGAATCTTGTTGACAACTTTTGTGATACTATAATTTACCTGCTTTTAAAACGAGTCACAACAAAGATATTCATGTTTGCCTAGCTGCAAATACTACCTTACTTATCAAGGCTGCAGATGTCTCTCTCTAAGATGCTACCCAATCCCCTCTACTTATCAAAGAGAGTTGACATGGTCTTTCTATATCTGTTATATTTTCACAGATATACTATTTTATGTTACAACAATTATTTTAATGCATTTTAATGCATTTTAAAACATATGATTTTTCGGTACCAAGTTATATTCTTTCAATATTTGCCTATATTTTCTCTCGGTTGTTTTATGTTCTTTTTTTCACCTGTAGTATTCGCTTAATGTTTCTTGATGACGTCAAGCCGTTGATATTTCATGACGTCATCACTTTTAGAATATGAAACAAAGCAAACTAGTAATTACTAGTATGATGTATAGCAGAAAGGATATTACTTCATAACAGTTTACTTTGTTAGACGGTGATTGACGAAAACCATAATTTCTTTTTTATGATTCTTTATATGAGAAATTCCCTTGATTCGTAAACATAATATCACCGACACTCCAAAGTTAGTGGACAATTTCTCCCTATTGTAGAATGTTGGAGATGTTGTTTTTTTTTATTATAAGCACGTATTTAGTGGGGGAGAGGTGTTGTCGGTTTTTTGAAATATTGTCGGATTTTACGTCTAATTTTTTGCAATTTTGTCGGTCACATGCTCTTATTGCAATTTACACTCCGCCCCTCCCCACATATGTCACATATGTCATTTATTGTCACTGTTTATAAAAGAAAAGGGCACAATATAATAAAAATTTCCAAAAAAATACAAGATCCTATAATTATAAAATAAAATAAAAGTCACAGTTGACCATAGTGTTTTCAAATTTTGTTTTCTGGTCCTACTTGAGTTGCTCCTCGAATCAGAGCTTTCACATACTCTTTCAAGTCTTTGGTGACGTCACTATTTGCATGTTTGTTATTTCGGCAGGTGGTGTTTTTCATACCTGTCGAAGCGCTATTAATCTTCGATGCTCGTACCTGCTACATGTAACAACTTGTAACGGGAGGGCCATCCCTTATTTCACATGTACATTTCTTAGAAAAGAAAGTGTATTAAAGCATAACCTGTTGTGAAATCTGTTTTTAGGCCTTTAGATATAACTGAGCTTCTATAGTTAGCATCACGCCCATTCGATGGGTGCAAATTTTCACCATGATTTCTATGTTAATTTTTCATACTGTTCATTTACAAAACTGAGGCCCTGGAGCTCGGACCTAAGAAATTGGTGTTCATGCCTGCTGAATAGCAGCTTACCAAACGTTTTTGATCACCCTTAAATATTGGATAAATTGCCCAAATACTCATCTGTAACTTAAATCGTATCCGTACCTGAATCAACTTTTAACGTTACTACGACTTGTATTTTTTTTAAGGGTTTCTTTAACATATACTTGGGTTTTTGAAGACAATGAGTCAAAATAATTATTTTTTAGACCACGAGGATTGTGAACGTTGTTAGCTTATATATCATGAAAATAAGCAGGGCATCGGTGGTCAAAGAGGGGGGAGGGTGGGGGGAGGGAGGGGATATATCCCCCCCCTCATACTCGATTTTTGTTTTTTTGTCGTGTTTGGAAAATCTTCTTCTCGGTCGCGGATCATTTTGACATTAGTAGTCCGTGCTTTTGGAGGAACCTTCTGGATGAACCTAAAATCTAATCTTAACTTTTATTTGCTTATCATTCCAGGTTCGTAATATTGTGAATAAATGTCAATGTTATGATCGCTTTCCAATCAAGAAACTCGCCGAAGGGAAGTATCAAGTTGGACGAAACGCTGCTCTTATATTTGTCAGGGTAAGTACAGTCGTGAAGTGAACCAATCAAAATCTCGATGTAATTTTAAACCAATGGAACGGCATCTTATGTTCTGTTTGATGATTACATCAATTCGTGCAAATAAATATGAATATGAATTTATGAAGTTTCCTCAAAACATTTTTTATCTCGAAAAATTTTTATCTCAAAAATCATGAAACCCTGAAGACAAAATCGCATTTCCCGACCCTCCTTGTCAATTTAACAGTATGAGTCAAAGAAACTAATGATTTTAAAATGTGGTTTGAAATCTTTTTATACTGACCAACATAGCGCGTGTTAAGGTTAGAAATAATTACCAAAAAACGATTTGGATTTCGTTTTTGCTCGTTTCTTTACCTACTGAAAAATGTGAACGCAAAAAAGTCCTAATCCTATTTTTTCTTTATTTTTGTTACACAATCTCTTCATATTGAATAATTGATTCACGTCTTTGTTTTTTTCACTTGTAGGTGATGCGAAAGCACGTCATGGTACGAGTTGGAGGGGGCTGGGACACGTTCGATCATTACATCACCAAACACGACCCGTGTAGAACGAAAGTTATGGGTAAGTTAAAAACTATTTTTCTCATTCGTGTTTTTTAATTTACATAAATTTACGAAGAGGTAAATAACTGACCAAAGTCTCTGTTGCTAGAGGTTGTCACCCCTCCCGTTTCAGTAATTCTCCCGAAACGATTTTTGCTGCTGCTCCGCAGCCTCGCTGTAGTCCCAGGTTGATAGTCGGGGGAAAAAATCAGACCCAAATTAGAATTTTAGGTAGATAAAGCAACTGAAATTTTCAAACCAGAACTGTAGAATATTTGTTTGCTTGCGGGTTCCGTGGGTGTGTGTTTCCGGCTGAAATATGCATGTTAGATCTCTCTGCAGAATATTTTTGGGGTAATTATAATGTTGAATCTGATACATTTATCAGACTGTTTGAGTCTACAATCTTGGTCAAAATATTATGACAGTAGACCCCCTTTTCCCCTCAGAGACAATCCTGGTCAAAATATTATGACAGTAGACCCCTCTTCCCCATTATCTATGTTCTCCACAACCCACAGATTCTCTCGAGCCATGAAAACTGCAGGAAAAACATTGAAACAAGGGAGAGGGGATTTTTTTATCTAAAACAATACTTACTGCCATTTATTTTGACCAGGATTGTAGCATCATCTTGTGACATTTACTGTTGTTATCTCCGTTCACATGACTCTGTGCTTGTGACGTCACGTATCGAAAGTCTAACGATGATTGGTTAACCGCTCCTTTCCCGTTCTTTTACATTTATGGTCTTCACGACTTCTCCCCTCACTTCTGGTTTCTTTCTCTCTGTGGTTTCCTCGATAGAATTGTTGAAAAAGTGAGAAAATTGTTCGAACGACTGAGGCTGGCTGACTGACTTTCTGTAGGTTTCCAAATAGATTTGTTATCAACAACGCGAGACTAGCGAAGAAAAATATTTGGGTCTAGGTCCTCAAAGAAGACCGTTTCATGCATTCTGAGCGACTTATTTCTGTAATATTTGCCCGAAAAATGTAATATTTGCCCAAATCCTCATGTCCAGGGGGATTGCAGCCCCCTCCCCCACAGACCCCACGGATCTATGATGTTCTATTGTTACTCTGAAAAGCCGAAAAAGACACTTTTTTTTAACAGAAATCTCGCACGCTATTCCAGAGAATGATTTACCTCTGCTAGCATCTCGGGCTGCTTATCTTCAGGGGTTTTCTTGACTTAGACGTGCGGAACCAACCCCCAGCAACTTAGCCAGACCTTGCTCGACCTAAAATATTTTCATTCTCGAGGTTTGGGTTATCTGGAATTTCAAATTCATGTGTATCAAAGTGAAAGTGATGCAAAAGTCGCACAAAAATCGACCACGTCAATTTAACCTGTAGGGAAATGACGAGCGGTTTCCTCAAAACATTATTTTATAAGATGGTTTTCGCGAATAGAAGATTTGGCCTTAAAGTCGAATTTGGCAAAACTGGTTTTCTCACCTTATCCTATATATTTCAAAAAATGAAGTACTGGTGTGGTGGGGCTCAGCAGACCAATTGTTTCACACGGCTTTTTATGGCTACACAATACATGTATGAAAGTGTTTTATCCAAACATAATAGAATAGTTTTTCATTTACAGTCTATATCGCATTTACCAAGCGCGACCTTAGAATCGATTAGGCTCTATCTACGTTTTTTTGCAAGTCATTTTCGATAAATAAAACTGCTTTAAAAAAATTTCTCTCTCTATGCAAAAAAACCCTTTCTGTACGGGTTATAGCGTTAGATGTCATTGTAGAATCAATCTAATCTGATCTAATTTTTGAGTGTCTTCAAAAGTGATATTTACCTAAAGCTATGGAAAATTTAAAAGTTGAAACACTGGAAACGCATGGAAGTATATACTTCAACACCTTTTTATAAACGAGTTTCCGTCCTTTTGAGCCATGTTTAACAATTTAAAGGGCCAACTTTAGTCTTTGATAAAATGAAAACATGCCAAAAAGTTACTCTTGTCAAAAATGAGTGTCTTCATGAAGACACTGAAGACATTCTAAATCCGCCAGTGCATATATTCTTAGAATGATATTTTTGTTAAAACTAAAACTCGTGATAAAATTATTAAGTGAAACAATCAAAATCTGCATGATGTAATTTTCAACCAATGAAATGAAACATTCATTTGCATTTGTAGATTAAGCCTTACCTCATCGCGTCTTCTTTTCATTATTTCTTTTATAGGGACGATTGAGAGTGATGGTCACACGAAGACACAACTTCCCACCGACAACAAACTGAACGCGAAGATCTTGAACCGAGTTGAACACACCGTCGCAACGTCCACGGACACGTCCAGTATGTGCTCCAGTAGTAGTGATGGATCAGAGGGGGTGGTGCGTGCAGTTCATTCATTTATTCATTTACTTTTTCTAAAATGTTTGCTCATGTGGTCAATCGGACGCACTTTAAGGTGTCACATGTCTAGGACCGCTAATGGTTGTCAAAAAGACTCATTTTTCGAACTGTATTATACGCAGGAAAGATTGTTTTCGTGTTATTTGAAGAACGAAATAAAGTAGTTTCAATATAGAGTGTCACATTTACACCTCTCTGTCCCAAAACGGTACCTCTCGGCAGGGCTCGGTAACTTCTGGCAGCGTGGCAGCGCGCTCTTGCAAGAAGATCCTGGCCTTTGCAAGAAAGTCGGGCCAATCTATGAAAGAAATTAAGCGAAAAAATCTAAAAGATTATTGTCATAAGATTTATTAAGAAATTAAATTGAAACGATTCTATGATTGACATTTGTTCATTTGTTAACGTTTTTTGAGTAAAAATTTGTCCGAGATAGAAATTTTCTTTGCATAAAGAAAATTATGCGCTTGCAAGAAGAAAAATATTTTGCTGGACACTGCCTCTCGGGGTCATTTGTACGGGTGCACCCGCGCACTGTGAGGCACCGAGATTTTAACACCCTTTTTCGAGTCATTTTGACACCCTTATACGTCGCAATGCAGTACTTAGAATCAGCCTCAGGACAGGTCAAGAATAAAAATAAGACGTTACAATCTTACTGGAGCTTCAGTCTCGTTCGCCTCCCCTGGGTCCGCCCCTACAAGCAACCGAGTTGCCTTTGAAATAACGTACAGTGGAGTTTCATTTTGAGAAATTGAAATACTAACGTTGCCCAAAAACATTATCTTTGACCGATGAATGGGCTGGTGCAGTTTGCATTTAATGTCAATTATATTATTATCAGTGTCAATCTTTGAATCAGTCTTCCAAGCAACGAAGGAAAAAAGTACTTCTTGGTCTGTCATTTTCTTATGAATAATTCACTTAATTTCGAGTTAAAAGTTTGATGAATCATGTGAAAAAGACGCGCCGTGAATATTTCTCCTCTCTTTCTAATGAAGCTTTAACGCTATCAGTTTTTATTGCGGAACTACATCTTAGCAATGTATGAACGGGTGTACTGGTATATGACTTGACACATGTCAATTTTTGAATGATTCTCTCATTGGCAAAGAAAAAATCTTTACAGACGCTCACATCACTTAGTGACGAAAAACAACAGCTGCTTCTTGGTCTGTATATATTTTTTCCATTTCATTTTTAGGGTCAAGACACAAGAATGCGTTGTAGTCATCGCAACTCCATGACAGCGAGTGACACCGAAGTGAACAACGAAAACACAGACCCCGCCGCAAACTTCACTCGAAGCATCGAGGAGATTGATAAAAAGCTAAAACAACTCGAAAACCGTAAACCGTCACTCGATATTTCGATGAAAGACCCGATGGTGTACGATAACAAATCGGACCGTTGGCTTCGCAGTCACTTGAACACGATCAAGCAGAACAGCCAGACGCCCAACGATTCGCCGCACACGTGCACCCCACCCCAGCAGCAGAACCCCCAGGCGAACTTCACCATGCAGAGGGGATACACGGAGGGATATCTCGATCGAAGGGAAGAGCGGAAAGTAAAGGAATTTGATACAACGCCGAAAGCACTGCGAAGAAGTAAGTTCGAATTGACTTTTTCATGTTTTATTGTTTTTCTCCTCATTTTATTATCATGTTTTTTATGAGTATTAGAAGTTTGCGTGGTCAGAAAAAAGTCCAAAAAAAGGGGAAAATTAGCTGAAATTAGAAAATTATCATTGTGGTATTAAAGGACTCGAAAAAGCTTGGAATTGATTTCAGGGTCTGGAAAAGCCTGAAAGCTTCGAAAGTCTATCAAAATCCTCTGTTTAATCCCTATTATGGATAAGGTTTGGCGTAAATTTATTCATCTGCAGAAATGACCGGTTAAATCGCAAATTTCTGGCATCCTTATAGGTTTTAGTTGGTTTGATATAATCAAACGAACTCGTTTGAAATATTGTTTTTTTTTTACTCTCACTCTCAGTCTGGACAATCCCTGTAATCGAGCTTGAACAATATTTCCAAGTAATTACTTTAGAAAATGTACTCGTACAAGTATATAATGTTAAAGGATCACATGGGTTAGAGACTAAATCGGCTGTTAAAAAATTGTGGCGAGCAAATCTGTTTATTTTCTTTTGTTGGAGAACAGCAAACATCATTTTTGCAATGCGAATACATACAAAACACACTTTGCGAATAAAGAAGTTCCCTTAAAAATCTTATACAAATACTAGAGATATTTACTAAAGGACTGATAACTGGGATCCATGTCATGGCTGCGCTGGAGGTCCTTAAGTACGTTTTTCCTCTTCGCCAAGCGACATAGACAATAATATATAGGATGACCCTATTCATTATATGCCAAGGCATCAGAAAATGGTATCATTGTTCCGCTGCGCTAAGAAAGGTGCTTGTCTGCGTCAAAAATCTCCGTTAAATAAGATATGGACATGGATTCTACAGTGAACTTTACTACAGACATTTATTTCGTCCCAGCAGGTCATTTAAACTTACTGGTAGTAGGTAGATAAACGCCGAGAAAGAATACACTGAATCGCCAATCGTCTACACCGCTAACGTTTCTCAACTGTGCTGAGACACTCCAAGCCTTCCCCTTCATTTAACCCCCCCCCTTTTTTTTGACACTAACACCTCCCTAAGACCTTAAAAAATTCTAAACCTCTTCTTATACCAGGGCCGTGTGTTTCACAGGCTAGCCCACAAAGCACGGTTTAAAGGGATAAACACCCACCCAATTACCCCTCCTTGTTTATAGGAACAAACGACGGGGATTTATTTTTATCGTCCGCATAGCGCGCCAGTGTTAGAAGACCTGTAAAATATTTATATTTGGAAAAAAAGTAGGCCGTCGTGTTTATATGAATCAAACCAAATTATTTCCTCGAAACCAAATCAATCGTTCGCTCAATCAATCAATCAATGAAAGGAAGTCTAATTTTTTTGGTTACTATTGGTTGCCGCACACCACAAAAAGAAATACGATTTTTTTCTTTTCGATTTTTTTTTTCATTCGGTTTTGTTTTGTTGGTGTGTTTTCCTTGCGTCGCCATGGAGATGGGAAATGAAGGTTGGGAGGATGTTTTGACTCGTGGTGGTAGTGGTAATCTTTCATCGCAGAAAGAAGTTCTCGAGTTTCTTGTTTGACATATTGTTGGTGTAGAGTTCGGGTTTAGGTTTCAGTTTTGAAATGTCTTGAAAATCGCATCTTTACGGATACTGATATTTTGACCGTTGAATAATTTACAACAATTGGTGACCATTGACTGAAAATTTCAGTTTACTCTTACTAAAATCAAAATTCACATTATTTTTCTGTTAAAACAGTAAAATTGGTATTCACTTATCATCGTTTCTATCTTGACGTTTTCAAGCGGCCAGTTTTTTTTCTTGGAACTGAATTATGAGTGTTCTCAAACATGTCCTCCCCCCCCCCCATTTTTATATATTTTCTGATCCGATTCTTAAGCCTTTACCAGGTTAACAAATTGAAGGCTCGGAAATGTTTGGTGCTACTGGATGTCCCAAAATGGCTAGAATGGCTCGAGCAACTTACGCAAGTTACTGCGATTTTAGAAAAATGTTAGATGATTTTAGTCTCAAAAAGTCTATGCAGTTGAAACGTTTTTACCCTTGTTTTTTTACCTCTACAAATCATTTTCATCGACGCTGTTTTTTAGCAGTTATGAATCCGTCAAGTTCATGAAATATGTTGTTTTTACGGCCTTCTTACGACGTTTTTTAATTGCGTAAGTGCGCACAATGTGATCAATGCTTTGTAGGGAGGATTTTTTTGACAACATGTTGACAAAAACAAGATATTTCAAATCATTCCGTTGAATTTATTTATTCAGCTATCCTACTACTTTTATATAATTTTCAGACCATGATCTGATTATGTTTTAAATGGCCTCATATTGTTCCGTCCCCCTAAGTTCCAACCCATTTAATGAGTGGCCTATCTCTTGGTAATTTGTTTTGATATTTTTCCGAATCTTATTTTTATTTTGCTTGTTTTTTTTATTCGCAAAATTATTTATCAAACTTTTGTAAGTGTCGTTACAAAATTAAACATTTGTTACGGTTTATTTTTTGATTATCACAATCTTACATTTTTATGTTATGAAATAATTTTCTTAAAAATTTCAGATGTTATCTGAAAAATATCACTGGCACTTTTTTTCGATTTTAGAATTCGATGGACAGGAAGTCTTTCTTAATGACTGAA
Organism: Nanomia bijuga; assembly: GCA_032273505.1. Taxonomy (NCBI): domain Eukaryota; kingdom Metazoa; phylum Cnidaria; class Hydrozoa; order Siphonophorae; family Agalmatidae; genus Nanomia; species Nanomia bijuga. The sequence goes on from JAUKPT010000473.1 coordinate 13,382, forward strand.
TTATCTTATCCCCTCCATGTATTTATTCAAAGATTTTGAATTGTTTGTACAAAAATGTGGTTCTTCTCAGTTGGATAAAGAAAAAAAACTTCGATGGGAAACGATTTTCAATTCTTACAAACTGCTTGAATATTTTTATATAAAAAAACTCGCGACATTTCCTGAATGACATTTTTTTAAAGAATCCTTCGCAGGTATGCGCTGCATGAACGTGCTAAAACTTAAAAAGTTCAAGTTTAATTGATTTTATTTTCTGTTCCCAGTGCGTTCGGCAATGATTTGCCATTGTGTGAGGAAAGGGGTATTTCACTGTAAAAAACATTGTAAGCCATCTTTGAAATCTATAAGATTCCCCTAAAAGGAAGAATATTTAAAGAAAACCCATGATAATTCCACGAAAAATTCATACTTTTGGCTAAAAATTATCTCTCTCTCTCTCTCCTTCCCTTTCTCCCCCTCCCTCTCCCCCTCCTTTGATCAGGCTTTACATACATGGTAGAATTTTATAAGTTTCGATGTAGTTACATCTTTTTGTTGTTCATAACATTGGATTTGATTTAATTTATCAGAGTAAAAAGGATGTAATTGTTTGTGTGCAGGATGTTTGTTAAATATATCAAAGTCCTTATGTGTAATCCACCGACTTATACGTTTTAAATCAGGATCTTCTTTCAATATGGAAATTAGAGAGCCGGGAAATGGTTAATTATATCCTTGTTGTATAGAATAAGAATTTTTTTCTGGTGAGAAAATGTTTCTTGTTTTTAACTAAGTATGGATGTTTTAAAGATCGTTGAAATATTTACCTTTTGGTCAAAACCTTTCACCTACACAACATGTACATCGATGGTCACTTTTCATAAAAAGGTAATTGCTTATCATAGAAAAGCAGTATGTCAACTAAGGGGGCTTCCATTTTTATGAGGGGTGCGTGGGCGATAAGAATTTATTTAAAAAAAATATCTTAAGAAATATTTTGTAGAATATTACCAATGCAATTGAAACAGAAAGATTATAAGTAAAAGTTTCAGAAAAAAAATCATATCACATTCTCAAAAGATTTTTCGACCCCTCATTAAAAATGGAAGCCCCTAAAAAAAGTCAGAGTATAGATGAAGTAACAGACCTCTCGGGAATAACTTTTTTAATTCGGGAAAAATATTTTTTAAATCAAGAAATCAGCAGTCAAGCAAAACAGCTGCTAGTGGGGGGGGGGGAGAAAGATAACAGATTTTCGCCAAAATATATATACCATTCAAGTGATTCAAAAAGTTATTTATGAAAAACCATGATCATAGAGCTCGCTCTGTGACTCATTTCTTATCTTGCACGATGACGCATTTTCACCCAATTTCTGCAGACCTAGAGAGAAGACCTCGTATAGAGTTGAGAGGATGTTGTATTAAATATGGCAGACGCGTTTGAGTAAACAACAATACATCGTGAAGCATGAACGGAAAAGAAGATTAAACATTTCTTTTTCATTGTGGCTCTGCTCTTAGTTTTGAAGATGAGTCAACTTGATTCGGATGAATCATAAATGAAATTTTTCGATAATTTTTGTGATGTTGATAAGCTTTAAGCTTTTTATAGTTGATTTGTGTAGAATGCGTTAAAAACCGCCATCCTCCGGAGTACACTCTGATTGGTCAAAAATCTATTGGAAACACGTTATTAACTTGGGTTAAGAGGTTTGAGTGTTTAAGGGTTTAGAGTTTTAAGGTTTAGGGTTTAGAGGTTTAGGGTTTAGGGTTTAGGGAAATCGATGCGAATTTGTTTTCGAATAGATTTTTCACCAATCAGGGTGCACCATTTACTCCGGAGGATGGCGGTTTTTAACGCATCTTATTTGTGTTTCCATCTTTTAAATCGCGCATATGAATAATTGTTTTTGTTTTTGTTTTTATGTTTGCTTTTATGTTTGCTTTTTTATTTGTTTGTTGTTGTTTTTGTTTCTGTTGTTTTTTTCTTGGCCTTTTTTACGTGCCAATTCAATTCACGCGATTTTGAGATAACTTTTTTAGTAAATCTAATCTTGGATTAGAGGGTTTTTTTCATGACCGAAATGAATATTTCATCCGTGGGAAAACTAAAAATTTAAAAGTGATCGTTCAAAAAATATATGATTTCTTGAGAAAGGTCACTTCTATATGGCGTCAATTTTTGTTTCAGTAGGTTGGCAAAATCTAAAAGCGTGCAGAAATTTTCTTGGAAATTTTCTTGATAAATAAATTAATAAATATAATCAGCAAGAATTTATGTAAACAAAAAATATATCCGAAGAATTCTAAAATGAATACAATTTGTTTTGACCCAGTCAAATTTTTGTTTGGCGGTTGATTCCTAGGGGTAAATCACTGACAGAGAGTGGTGTACCCTTCGGTTGATTCTCGATTCTTGCGCCATTTTGTTAAATTATAATCGATATCTGCACCAAATTACCTTACATTTTCCCGCGCTGATTGATTTCTCAGGTTTTGATTGGTTTTTACTTTTTTCATTGTCTTCGGTTGTCTAATGGGTATTGTTTAGACATTCACACGCTTGTGAATTTCATTGGTCGTTAAAACTGTTCAATTACTTTTCTAGATGAAATGCAAATTTCAATGGTCGTTAAAAAATTGTCAGTTGCTTTTTTTATGTGAGATGCAAATTTCAATGGTCATTAAAAAAACTGGCAATAACTTACTTCTGTGCGCGTTTTCAGGTTACACGTCATGGGTGTAGTTTATGATAATCCGTTTTTAGATATACTATTTTTGACAAGAAAGCTTAGCCTATAGACGACATCGTGTTAATTGGGAAGTTTTTAGTGAAGAAAATCGTCTGATAATGTTGAACGATCACCTCTTGACAAATTTTCCCTAGAATGCATCCCTATTCACCGGTAAATATTTTGGCCAAAACTTCTTATAAATATTTCTTCCCTCTTTCACGATTTTGTTGAATTTTGGGGCGCTTTTGGCCAAAATATTTACCCTTGTAATCGAGGGAAAATAACTATTTTTTTGACAAAAAAAATAGATGAATTTTGGGCACTGTTCTTTGACACTTAAAGGAAAAATAAATAAAAAATCCAAGAAAAAATTCTAAAATCCCGAAAATAATCTCAGAATCCCGAAAAAATTCCCGAAATCCTGAAAAAAAACCTAAAGAAGTTCCAAAACCCCGAAAAAAATCCAAAAATCTCCAAAAAATCTCCAAAATGTTTCACAGAATTTTCAAACCTGTTTGCCCCTCGGTTTGACATTTTTCCCGCCAAAACGTAAATGCTTTTTTAGAAGAAAGCAATTATGTTTTTGATCGTTAAAAATAAACTCAATAAAGATTTCCCAAATCGACATGAGGATTCTAACTTGAGAGAAAAGTCATTAAAATTATTCGCGCCAAAAGATAATTTCATTTATAAACTAATAAATGGAGTCTCCTGAAACAGGTTAATACCATTTCTGAATTTGATTGGAAGTATTTTTTGAATTTATGTGTGAGCCTGAACACACGTTATTAGAAACCTTGTGCAATATATTTAAATTGTTCGGCTGGTTTAATCGTATGTGAAAATTCTGAACTATTTTTCAGTGAATGTCGCTTACTTTTTGAATGCCATGTGAACAGCGAATTATTGGTTTTCCCTATTACCTGGTTATGGCGAGACATTTATATTTTCAGTTTAGTTATAGAGAACCAATTCGAGGAGAATGTTTAAAAAAAAAATATTCCCAAAGAAAATTACTTTGTCTGTCTGGATGCAAAAATGTCGCTAAAAAACAAAGGATATTTTTGCATGTATTCGGTTACAACAGTTGACCGCGATTGTCAGAATCTATAGCATTACATAGTTTCTTGAGATTTCCTTAGTAGTGGCGATATGCTTTTTTAATATATTTCAGACGATGTTTTGCGTAGCTCTGTGAAATTGAAAGATTTTCTAATTTTGACATTTAATTAAATGTTTATTTGCGTATCAAGACATTATTATATTTTTGTTGCTTGGCTAGTTTTATTAATTAATGGTTATTAGAAAATTAATTGATGTTTTTTTTTGGAAAAGCAGAACCCAGTTTTAGTTTAGTTAGCCACAGTTTTCTGTTTTAACTTCAGCAGATATGACAAAAATTAGGTTGAAATGCAATTTTGTATCAGGTAATACTTTTTCACTTGCTATAACAACGGTTAATATTTTGTCCAACAGCCAATTTGTATAGAAGGGAAGACCATAGTGTCCACCCCCCCCCCCCACACACACACACACACACTGCTGGGGGTTGAATAAATAAGAAGTTTTAGCAATAATACTTATCGGCGTGCTAATTTCATTTCTCAATATTTATAGAAATGAATATTTTACTAGAAATGGATTTGATTATTTCCATAATTCTTTAGTTATATTTTTTTATATGGTGTGGTGGTTGTTTTTTTCAGCATTAGAAACAGTATACTATATTCCCAAATTGCCATATAGACGATAAAAACGCTAAAAATAGATGAGTAATTGTTAAACTCAAAATCAATCAATGAAATGAATACATTTAACAATACACTTGCGTTTTGAGAATAAAAAAGAAACTCAACGAAGAGAATTGATTTCGCCAGACACAGCGTCTCCATCAATTCTCAAATCTTTTATTTAGTACAATACGAAACAATACACACAATAGAAATCTGTTAAGGGAGTATGGGAGCATAATAAAACTTAATGATCTTGTTTGTGCCAACTCAAAACGTTGAATGCCTTCGTGGAAGCAGGAGCTCCCTCTCTCGTTTAAATAAATTTATGAATTTTTTTTGATACTTAAATAAACAAATTTGTTTATACTTATAAATAATTTTAATAATAAATAAATATAATTTTGGAATTTAAATTTTTGTTTTGGTAATATTATAATTTCGTTTTCGTTCCGTTATTAAATGTCGACAACAAGTATTTTAAACACCAAAATGAAGACCTTTTTTGTACAGGCTCCTGTTGGCATTCCTACTGGTGATGGCGGTTTAGAAATTCCAAATCGTGTCTTTCTTGGGGGAATTGCAACAGAAACAACTGAATTGGAACTGGAGAATTTCTTTCAAGTATATGGAACGATTAAAGACGTACGAATTGTCACCGATCGTTATACTGGTGAAAACAAAGGATATGGATTTGTTACTTTTGATGCCAACGAAGACATCAACAAACTCATATCGAAAAGAACGATTAGTATGAACGGAAAGAAGCTACGCGTACGAAAAGCGATCAGAAGAAATGGATCTCAGTTTATCGATTGTTCAGTCGAATCTCCACACGTGCAGCCAGCCGAACAGTACATCATGGTGACACAGCCACAGGCCGCTCCAAACGCTCAAGCCCCATCATACGTCACTCAAGTTACCTACCACCAACCATGTGCCAATTATTCTCTTCCTGTAACGACATACCCTTCTCAATTGGCAGCAGCCCCACCTCCCCCTCAATCGCCGGCGCAACAGCAACATTCTCCTATACAACAGCAGCAACCTCCACTCCAGACATTGTATTACCTTCCTGTTATGAATTCGTCGCCGATGCAAGTCCCGTTGATGCAGCAGATGCAGCAAATGACCATGTGATGCGGACGAATTGACTTTGACGAAAATTTTGAAAAGAATCTGTAAAATAATTCGAGAGAAAAGAAGAGAACTTTCTTGTGATGACTAAGAAAATAGTGATCAAAAACTGTAAAGATTTGTCGTAAAACTGAACATTTTTTTATAACAGAAACTAAAAAATGAAAATGTTTATGAAGAGTAAAATAAATGTAAATAGAAAATATTAGATTTTAGATTTTAGAAAATGAGATTTTATCGTTTTTATTCTTGTAGGGAGTTTATAGTTTTATGTATGAGAAAAAACAAACGAGAAAACAGTTAGTTATATATATTTTTAAGCTAGAGTTTATTAATTGTATATAATTATTATATTTTGTGAATGTGACGGATGATATATTTTGAGGATATATGTAGAGTTTCGGAACGTTATGTCTTATTTGTTTGTTTTTTACCAAACCAACCTTGTGTTCGCGGCAAATTTTCTGCCTAGGGGTCGTCGATGCGAGTGGTGACCAAATTTAGTGCGGAGGGAAAACGGGGTATTTTCCTAAGGCCCGAGCCTTAATCAAATGGACCGGCAAAGGTTTACATCGAAAGAAAATACTGGGTTAATAACGGGGGCAGGGTCCGACAATGGCGCGGGCGGCGCCCGCTGGCAGCTTTGCGCCTTGCAAGCGGCTGAACTGGGGGGACATTGACGCGCGCAGTAAGGGTTCTCTTAACAAAGATATCAATTTGATTAACATTTCAAATTGTGACATTTTTAAATCAACCAATCAGGTCCTTGTTGATGAACTTTTCGATCAATCAAACAGATGACTTTAGATGAGGGGGGGGGGGGGGGGGGGGGGGGGGGGGGGGGGGGGGGGGGGGGGGGGGGGGGGGGGGGGGGG
>JAUKPT010000474.1:0-19837 GCA_032273505.1 Nanomia bijuga
ATTCATTCCTCATTTCTATTGGCTTCACTTATTTCGCGCGTGTTCGCTATCTAGTTCTATTTACTTATACATCATTGTTCAAACCTTACTAAGAATACATCAACAATTATGAATATCGCAGTACTAACCTTCAACACCCCCCATCCCCCCTTAATATAAATTTTGAATAATCTTTTTACTGTAACATTTGGTAGGGGTAGGGTAATTTTACCCCACACGCACACAATATTAAAATAGAGTTTAAGTGGATAAATTCACGTCTTGAATTTCGTTTAAGGGTGAAATTGCTTTTATGTCTAAGAGATGAACTAATTCTTTTCAACTGCTTTTAGCTGTGATATTTGTGATCGATAGCACGAATACCGAACGGTTATCTGAAGCTCATGATGAATTGGCGAAACTGTTGGACGAGAAAAGACTGAAAGATGCCTTGATCCTCATCTACGCAAATAAACAGGTAAGTGGAATTTAAAGGAAAAAGTAATCTGTAAATCGTTTTCTATTACTAGGAGTATTATTTTTCATTTTCATAATCGTATATATTAATCTATAAGAGAGAAAAAGAAGTGTTTGCGACAAGTTGAATTATTAAATAAATTAATCAGAATTCCAACAAAATTAAAATTTCATTGTTAGTAGTAGTTAAGAAATGAGGTTTCTATGGATGGGAGCCAATCTGATTGGTTCTTAGAGACCAACTATCCATTTATAATGTTACTAAAGGTCAATTAGAAGGCTAGAGTGTCTTATCATAACATAAATTTGGATAAAACCCAATGTTATTAAGAAAAATTGTTTTTACCAGGAATTACCCATGCATGAATTATGATACCTCTAATAAGAGATTAATGTCTACACTTGTTTTTTCATAACTATCCATGCATGAAGTATAGTACAGAGATATGAGATTATTTTTGAGCATGCAACGTTGTCGAAATGAAGAAATTTTATTGGATAAGAGATATATTATGAGAAATGTTATTGGTTCATTTCAATAATTATTTAACGAACTTTTATTTTTTGATACTCCAAAGTTAAAATGAAGAAAAACTTATTTCAAAAATTGTTACAGAGATTTTGTGTTAATTAAGTCTAGTATTTGATGGATTTTCATCGTAATAAATAGTAAGTATTTTTTGTTGCAATAAAATAAACTTTTTCTAACGTAATCAATGTTTATTTGTGAGAATGAAAATAATTTTTTCTTTATTCGAATAGTGATCAAAGTTTGTTCTGCTGTGAACACTAACAATTTTTCGACGAGAATATATTTCACATTTCTGTGGACATAAATGTTGACTGTGAATAAGTCTCAATGTATGTCTATGTGCTATAAAATGCGGACTATTTGTTGACTTATTCCATTGCAATGGATGAGATAGTCTTACAACTCTCACACGGCTGAAGCTAACTCATACATGAAGTTCATATCAGTAGTAAACCATTAGCAGATACCTTTTTCTATAACACAGTTCTCAGGGATCATAACCGGGTTCTCAGGTACACATCTCTCTGAGAGAGTATTCACAGAATTTTCAAGACTACCCTTCCTATAAAAATCTCTCACATCGTTCACAATAGAAATCCATCTTGGTGTATAACAGTGTTACTTACAATTTGTAGCTATATATAGGATATCTTCCAGAACTTTGTAAACATATGAAAAGAATGTATTCATTACACAATTCCTTTCTTATCTAATGAACTTCCAACTTCTATTGCTCCCCTCCCATTAATCTATTGAACATTGTCAAAACAAATTGTTACATTTATTCAAAATTTTCAACTGAAGACAGGTGTTTTCTATTGCATAATCTATACTCTGCTGATTCTATTGTGTATGTGAAATGATCATTTTTATAGTTTACAGCTCATCGACATACTTGAGCAAGTTAATTAACATCGAACACCATAAACACTAATTATTTCCTAATTTTACAATATAAGTTCTACCACTAAATATATAATCTTCACCTTTTAGTTCTCGTAAAAAGTCTTCTTTCGTTATCCGAATAACATCTGAAACATATCTGCTTTTCCTGTAACTGTTCGAATAGAAATATCTTTGGACAAGATTTGAATTTCAATCTATAATACATTTTTTTAAACCATACCAATCATCTCATTTTTTATTAACAGATGATTCCAACTATATTTACAACTTTGATGAATAATGTCTTGTGATTTGTACCAGTAAAAGCAAGACTCACTTTACGGTGAAATCATTTTATTAATATACAAAACTCCTTTCTTAGCAGTTATATGTATGAATCTAAACTTTTCTATATCTTGATCAATCACTATCTCCTGTCCTTGCTTCCACTGTAGAACTTTATTTCCTCCAATGTCTTCAGGAATTTCCCACGTTTCAATAGAAACAACTTCAAAACGTGTCTTTTTATCGAACACTACATAAAAATCTTTAGCTTTAATATATAAACTATATTGAGTACAAGGATTAGCTTTAAACTCTAGTAAAGTAACATTCAAGTCAGCTTTAAGTAAATCAACAGTTTTTCCCTCTACAACCTCCCCGCGTTCTCTATCATACAATCATCACCTAATTGTTGTATTAGTTTTTGATGTTAGATGTATATATACTGAACAGATGCATGATATTTTGAAATAATTTTTCTTTTCATTTTCTATCTGACAACCAACACCTTCTCCTTTAACCAATTTCTATCCAGTGATATTATCATTTTTTTTAATTGGTAAAGGCTTTACCAATGATGCAATAAACTTTGCACTTCAACGTGTAGCATGTTCAAATAAGTCAATGACGAACCTTTTAGACGCACCATTTTTAGCCATTGGTTCTGGACCCCCCTTTCTACCTTATTTCCTTCTGGTCCACGATCACCAGATTCTCCTTTTGGTCCAATATCACCTTTTGATCCTGGCTCTCCAGTTTTTCCTTGTACTCCAACATCTCCTTTTGATCCTTTTGGTCCAATATCACATTTTGGTCCTTGCTCTCCAGTTTTTCCTTGTACTCCGATATCTCCTTTTGGTCCTTTTGATCCAATATCACCTTTTGGTCTCACTAAGTCCTTGATACCGTGTTTACCTTGAGGTCCTGGTTCTCTAACTTCTCTTTTATCTCCTCTAGATCCTTTAGGTCCAGGGCCTCCGCTTGGACCAGTAGCACCTATTGCCCCAGAAGAACCCTCAATTGCTATTATACTACTTTCATCATCACCGGTAACAGCATAGACAAGTACACTTTTATCTACTTCAAAACTTATAGTCCACAAATCAATATCTTGCTTCCCTTCAGATACATAGATTAAATCATCATAACATTTTAGAGGTGTTACCCAAGTACCATCTTTTCCTGTTTATTCTCGAAATAGTGTAAAACCTAAGCGATAACTCTCTTTTATTTGTGATTCATAATCAACATATCTTCCACTTGTTTTCCTTACTTTTTGATATACTTTGATATTACGATCTAAGCTAAACGTTGCACAATCCTCGAATATACTAACCATGTTACCTTTCCAATGAACAGAATAGAAATGGTCCACCACTACCCCATTAAAATATTTTTATACAAGAAAATACTTGTTATTTAATGTAATGCTTCTTAGCTCTCGAATATATTTCCAGATAAAATTTTATACAATATTCTACTGAACAATCTACCCATTTTTACATAATTCTAATACAATATATACTTTACAATATCAATCCTAATAACGGTATATTCTTAAAAGAACTATTAGCCCCTAACAGTAATCCTTCACCATCATAGATATTATCTCCATGCTTTAAAAATAATTCATCCCCATGTTTTAGTACGGGTTGTGGAGTAAAGTACAATCCATTCCCTTTATAACAGTGACCACCTTTCTGAAGATACGAGCCATCTCCTTTCACCGCTTTCTCAACGAGTCCAGAAAGTAACCCAGAACTCAATTCTGCTAATCCAGTATGTAGTACTCTCCCTTCTAGACCAACTTAAACAGAAAGAAATCCACCTTCATACATTTGCTTGTAATTGTTGTTTGCTCATAGTGATTAAAACATTCTTTTTCCCCCCTTCTATCCTTTTTGTCTGTTGTTTTGTAAGCAATAACTTCCCCCTTTCTCCTCCAGCAGCACCAGTTGGATGTACATTGATCCTCAGTTTATGTTTTTTACTCTTCAAAGCTGTTTGAAGTAGTCTCTTCTCCTTCACTGGGAAGTATACATCGTGTTCTTTATACATCATGTTAACACTCACGTAAATAGAAACGAATAGTTAATGCTTCGCTTTGTAAATCTAGCAGTTGATTATTTTGATATGTCAGCCAAGTAGTCAATCGATTTATGATGTCAATAGTTAGTGGAGAATATATCAATTTCTCTTGTACTTCTACAATCTACTGTTGAGGAGAGACATTTGGGAAGAATGAATAGATAATGGATTTCATTCTCCCATCTTGATAAGCGTTAGTAATATTATCAGTATGAACGAAAATAGAAGTGGTGCGTAATATATCTACACTATGTTCACCTGAATGTGTCCCTTTTTATAGGTTTTCGAGTCAACTCCAAGAACAGTATTTATAGAATTAGAAACATTAAAATCCACTTCAACATCATCTTTGATACATAGTATACATTGTAATGTGTTCAGATTAGGTTTCGATATGACATCAGCACTCTCAATTTCACTTTGAATAGCATCATTTATACCAACTCTCATAATAACCCTTTGGAATCTTGATTGTTCTCCAAACAGATTTTAAATCTTTTATATAATTAAATTGATATCATTAATGTTAGGGAAAGAGTAATGTGTGTCTAAATTCAATAGTGCTAACTCATATTGTTTCTTTGGATCCAACTTTATAGGTCGCTCAAATGTAGTGATAATCTTTGAGTTCATACTAGAAACCAGTTTTACTCTTTGTATTTTCTATCAACTCTTGCGATTGTTTATTCATCTCCATCATTACAACAACTGATTAAATGTGTTTAAACTCTCATCTAATAAGTGACATTCATCTTTGTACCATCACTATGAAATGACAATATTCTATCACTGATTACCAATGCATAGGCTTGAGTTTTATCAGGAACTGCTGTATGAAACACCGCACGTAGGTTCATATCCATTACCCCATGTTTAATACGTTCTGGTTGTTTATATGTATATGTTAATAAAATGGAGTGGATAAAGATTAATGAAATCTGATGTAGAATTATTAGACTGAGCATTCTCCATACCATAATAATTAGGTAAAAACTCGGATATAATGCTGTATAAGGTTGCAATTTGATGTTTTTTAAAATCTGTATCATGCTCAAGACTTGGATAAGGATTTTCATTTAACTCAACCCAAACTCTTTTAGCCCTACAGTTATCGAACACAGCTGTATTTTTTAGTTGATCACCAGCTTTATCTGTTTGAAAACCTACTACATTCCTTCTTGGATTTTCAGGTGATGTTCTTACAGTAAGTCGCCATGAAAAGGTAGTGCTTTGAGGGGCAGTAATTGTATCACATTGATGCATACGATATTTATTACTGATTTAGATTCAATAAGTTTCATCAGACTCAACTTTTCCTGATCATTTGTTAAAGATATAGTATATGAAGAGCAATTTTCGATAGCTTAACTTTTCAAGAAGGAACATCAACAGCTTTATAGATGGAATCATCCTTACCTTGTCTTACAAGAGTCAAAACAAGTCAAGTCAACCCATAGGTAACCTCGTCATAATATCCAGCAAACCCAAATATATGCTTGAGTGGTACAGCAAAACTGAAGTATCAATATGGTTTAAGATCTCTTACAATATAATTCTTTCTAGCTTTAAAAGCAGGATTAGTTGCCGGATCTGCTGTATCAGAACTAGCTTTCATCCAACCATGATTCAATCCTTGACTTGATGCATAATTTTCTGAAAACTTTAATAATCCTTTAATAGTCGTTGCTTGGCCAGGGTAATTCAAACTTTCAATCTCATGACCACTTAATCCATGGCTGATATTACTAAACAAAAACATGAGTCCATTGTTCACCAATGCTATTTTATCGTCATCTCCGTACAAAGCGTCATCATTATCTTTTACTAGTTGACCTAGTCACCAAACTGAATGTGAAACTGAATATGAAGAGTTTTTTTCCCTGGCCTTTATATTAAAAAGGGGTCAAGATTATATAATAAAGATTAAGAAAAATCTTAATTTGAGGAAATCTGGCCACTAGATTTTGAGTTATGAGAAGGCAGCGGCCAAAAAAGGACTATTTTTTGCAATTTTTGAATGTAAAACTAAAGTTCAAAAGTTCCACAGAGGAAGAGTTTCTACTCCCTGACCTTTATATTAGAAACAAGCCGAGATTATAAAATAAAGATTCAGAAAAATCTGACTTTAACAATATCTGACCACGTGGAGTGGAGTTATCAGAAGGCAATGGCCAAAAATGGACGATATTTTGCAATTTTTGAATGTAAAACTAAGGCTCAAAGGATCCGCAGGGAAAGAGTTTTTGTTCCCTGACTTTTATATTACAAACGGGCTGAGATTATAGTATAAAAATTCATAAAAATCTTACTTCGACGAAATCTGACTACGTGGCGGGGAGTTATGAGAAGGCAACGGCCAAAATGGGACTATTTTTTGAAATTTTTGAATATGAAACTGAATGTGAAACTGAATAGGAAACTGAACTTCAAAAGTTCCGCAGAGGAAGAGTTTTTTCCCTCACCTTTATATTAAAAACGGGCTGATATTATAGTACAAAGATTCAGAAGATTCTTACTTCGACGAAATCTGATAACGTGGGATGGAATTATGAGAAGGCAACAGCCAAAAATGGACTAGTTTTTGAATTTTTTGAATGTAAAATTAAAGTTAAGAGGATCCTTAGAGGGAGAGTTTTTGTTCCCTAACGGGCTGAGATTATAGTATAAAAATTTAAAAAAATTTTACTTCGCATCGGCAAAAAATAGACCATTTTTTGAATTTTTTGAATATGAAACTGAATGTGAAACTGAATAGGAAACTGAACTTCAAAAGTTCCGCAAAAGAGGAGTTTTTTCCGTCACCTTTATATAAAAATGGGCTTAGATTATAGAATAAAGATTCAGAAGAATCTTACTTCGACGAAATCTGACCACATGTGGTGGAGTTATGAAAAGACAACGACTAAAAATGGACTATTTTTTGCATGTTTTGAATGTAAAACTAAAGTTCAACGGATCTGCAGAGGAAGAGTTTTTGATTCCTGATGTTTATACTAGAAAAGAGACGAGATTATAAAAAAAAGGTGCAGAAAAATATTATTTCGGCGAAATATGATCACGTGGGGTGGAGTTATGAGAAGGCAACGGCTAAAAATGGACTAGTTTTTGAATTTTTTGAATGTAAAATTAAAGTTATGATGATCCGTAGAGAGAGAGTTTTTGTTCCCTAACCTTTATTTTAAAAACGGGCTGAGATTATGGAATAAAAATTCAGAGAAATTTTATTTCGACGAAATCTAACCACGTGGGGTGGAGTTATGAGAAGGCAACAGCCAAAAACGGACTATTTTTTGAAATTTTTAAATATAAAAGTAAAGTTCAAACGTTCCGCAGAGGATGAGTTTTGTCTTCCTGACCTTTTTAATAAAAATTATCCGAGATTTTAAAAAAATGATTCAGAAAAATCTTACTTCGACGGAATCTGATTACGAGGGTTGGAGTTATGAGAAGGCAACGGCCAAAATTGGACTATCTTTTGAAATTTTTAAGTGTAAAATTAAAGTGAAGAGAATCCGTAGTAGAAGAGTTTTTTCCCTGACTTTTATATTAAAAACTCGCTGATATTATAGAATAAAGATTCAAAAAAATCTTATTTTGACGAAATCTGACCACGTTGGGTGAAGTTAACAGAAGGCAACGGGCAAAAATGGACTATTCTTTGCAATTTTTGATTGTAAAACCAAAGTTCAAAGGATCTTCAGAGGATGAGTTTTTGTTCCCGGACCTTTATATTACAAAAGAGCTGAGAATATAGAATAAAAATTCAGAAAAATCTTATAATATATACGTGGAGTGGAGTTATGAGAAGACAACGGCTAAAAATTGACCATTTTTTCAAATTTTTTAAGGTAAAGCTAAAGTTGAAAGAATCCGCAGAGGAAGAATTTTTGTTTTCTAATCTTTATATTAAAAATAAGCTGAGATTATAGAATAATATTTCAGAAAAAATTTCACTGATCTCTGATCACGTGGGGTGGAGTTATGAGAAGCTAACGGCCAGAATTGGACTACTTTTTTCAATTTTTTAATATAAAGCTAAAGTTCAAAGAATCCGCAGATTACGTGGGGTGGAGTTATGAGAAGGCAATTGCCAAAAATTGACTATTTTTTTAGCAATTTTTAAATGTAAAACTAAGGTTAAAAGGATCCGCAGAGGAAGAGTTTTTGTTCCCTGACTTTTATATTTAAAAAAAATCGAGATTTAAAAAAAATAATTCAGAAAACACTTACTAGGACGAAATCTGACTACGTGGGGTGGAGTTATGAGAAGGCAACTGCCAAAAATGTACTATTTTTTGCAATTTTTGAATGTAGAACTAAAGTTCAACGGATCTGCAGAGGAAGAGTTTTTGTACCCTGACCTTTTTATTAAAAATAGTCTGAGATTATAGAATAAAAATTCAGAAAAATCTTAATTCTACGAAATCTGACCACGCGGGTGGAGTTATGAGAAGGCAACGGTCAAAAATTGACTATTTTTTGCTATTTAAAGTTAAAAGGATCCGCAGAGGAAGAGTTTTTGTTTCTTAACTTTTCCGTTAAAAATTAGAGAAAAATGATTCAGAAAAATCTGAATTCGACAAATTCTGACAACGTGGGATGGAGTTATGAGACGGCAACGGCCAAAAATGGGACTATTTTTTGCAAAGTTTGTATGTAAAACTAAAGTTCAACGGATCTGTAGAGAAAGAGTTCTTGTATCTTGACCTTTATTATAAAATTATTCTTAGATTTTAGACTAAAGATTCCGAAAAATCTTATTTTGAAGAAATCTGATCACGTGGGGTTGAGTTATAAGAAGGCAACGGCCAAAAATGGGACTATTTTTTGCAAAGTTTGAATGTAAAACTAAAGTTTAAAGGTTCTGCAGAGGAAGAGTTTTAATTTCCTGACCTTTATAATAAAGGTAAGTCGAGATAAGAAAACAAAGATTCAAAAAAATCTCAAATTGACTAAATCCAACCACAAGGTTTGGAGTTATGAGAAGGCAACGGCCAAAACAGGGCTATTTTTTGAAACTTTTGAATGTAAAACTAAAGTTTAAAGAATCCGCAGACGAAGAGTTTTTGTTCCTTGACCTTTATTATAAAAATATGCCGAGAATTTAGAATAAAGATTCAGAAAATTCTTACTTCGACGAAATCTGACCACGCGGAATGAAGTTATGAGAAGGTAAAGGCCAGAAAAGGACTATTTTTTGCAATTTTTGAATGTAAAATTAAAGTTAAGAGGATACACAGAGGAAGAGTTTTTGTACCCTGACTTTGATGTTTGAAATTGCTCGAGATTATAGATTGAAGATTCAGAAAATGGACTATTTCTTGCCATTTTTGAATATAAAACTAAAGTTCAAAGGATCTGCAGAGGAAGAATTTTGATATCCTGACTTTTATATTAAATAAAGGCCGAGATTATAGAATAAAGATTCAGAAAAATCTAAATCTAATTTGACCATTTTTACCCTTCAGTGGAGGTGTCAAATCCATTGCTAGTACCTTTAAAACTTAACTAGAAACAGTGTGGCATAAATATAATGATACACATTACTCAAAACTACGTCAACAACTTTTGTTAAAAAGCTCATAAAAAATCTATAAAAGGCTCTAAAAATGCGTTCCCTCTTGGCAGTTTTGTAAAGTTTTGGCCTTTTTAGGAAAAGTGCAGATCATGGTTTATTTTGACAATTTTCATCCTCCACTATCCACAACATTTGGATCTTATGCCCCGAAATTGTGACTTACACTGACAACTGTTATGCTCAACCAGTAAGACTCTTTGTTGCAGGTGGTGCTGAAATTTCTTCAGAAGAAGGAACAACCCAGGGGAATCCAATTGCAATGCCAATTTATATACTTATTATACTGCCCCTATTATCGAATATCATCTTAGAAGAAAAAGCATTACGTATTCGGGATGAGAAACAAGCTGCTTTTGCAGATGACCTCGCAGGTGCTGGTTCATTGCTCTCCCCGAAATTTATAGTGGTGTGATGCAATCATAAAATTTGGTCCCTTTATTGGGTATGAAGCAAAAGCCTCGAAATTATGGTTAATTGTAAAAGAAGAATTTGCAACATATGCTATAGAATTGTTTGATGGCTCCGGTATTAACATAACAGTCAGTGGAAAGAAGCATCTTGGTGCGGTCATCGGCAACGATGATTTTAAAAGAAAGCGTTGAGCATTTGGTCGTCGTTGGTTGGTGCGTTGGATTAGAGACTCTGTCTGGCATAACTCTTATAGAACAACATGCTGCTTATGCTGCTTATATCCATGGTTTTCAGCACAAATATACTCACACCATGAGAACAATATCTGGAATTTCAAGTTTCATGAAAAAAGTGGATGATGCGATTACAAATAATTTGATCAAAAATATATTTAGTCGGAGTTGCTCTGATCTCGAAAGAGAACTTTCTCTTTGCCTGTTCGACTAGGTGGTCTTGGTCTGAAAATACCATCTGAAATGTGTGACATCCAACACAGCAATTCACGAGAAATTACTGCCACTCTTGTGAAGCAAGTAAAAAAATCAAGATGCTCTCATAAAAACAGATGTTTCGAAAACGAACAAAATTAAATCAAGAATAAGATAAAAGAAACTGTACGATACTAAATGCGGTGAAGGAAAGGATGGATGAAAATAGCAAAAAGATTCTCGAATCGATTAGTGAACAAGGATCGTCACTCTGTTTAAACTGTGTTCCATTAAAATGCTAAGATTTCTATCTTGATAAGCAGTATTTTAGGAATGCGTTGTTTCTACGTTATGGAATACCACTAAAAAGACTTGCCCTCGAATGTGTTTGTGGTGCACCTTTTGACGAAGTTCATGGTTTAAACTATCACACTGGTGGCTTTACTACAATCCGACACAATGATTTACGTGACTTGACAGCTGATATCCTACAGGAAGTATGTTTAGATGTTTCTCTTGAGTCGCTGCTGACTCCACTCTCAGGTGAACACTTCATCTACAAAGTCGACAACAACGGTTGAAGAAGCGAGACTGTACATTTCAGCTACATTGGCTAAAAGCTACTCCAAGCAAACCAGTAACAACGCCTACGGAAATGTTGAGAAATTAAAAAAGAATGGTGGTATGAGCGTTGAATCAAAACGTTTTTATGATCGTTTGTTGACGCTGGTAATGTTGCAAACATATTACGAACAAAATTGTCCAATGAGTTTAGTGAAAAGTTCACTGTCTAAGAGGTAGTCGCTCATTAAAGAAAAGCAGTATAATCTTACTCAAGGACACTGATATGGATCTTGCCACCTTTCAAATTCAGATCTAGACTTTTTTCTTTTCATTACTGTATTTCATTTTTTATACCTGTATATCTTTTTATAGTTAATTTGTTTGAATCTAGGGTTAATTGTAAAATTCATTTTTAAAGATTACATTCATTGCTATTGTAGATAAAGCCGTTTGGCAACATAGTAAATTTGCAGTCTCCACTGACGACGTTTGCAGTGGCAGACGAAAATTTTGGTTTTTAAGAATTAGAATCGTGAAGCTTTCCGTATTGATTTTTCTAACTTACTTTTATACATTCTATTGACATTACCAATCATTTTATGATCGAGAAAGTCAATTATTAGAATGAGGTTTTGTCTTCCTATTATCTCAAGAACGATGGGTGCAATTTCAACCAAGGTGGGAAGAGTAAATACAGAAACTAACAGAATTTATTTCGATTAATTAGAGGATGGAATGATTCAAATTCTTCAATCTCTCTTCATATTTTCGAGGGGATGTAATTTTCTCAAAAATTCCCAAATATCCTGTCACATGATCTTATGACTCACCTCATCACTAAGATAAATAAAAAAAATACACTTAATCAATGATCAAAATAAGAACTTTTAGTGTCATCAGTGAAAATGAATATTGTCTTAAAACAAAGAAGTATGGCTTAAAGAATCATCACCCGGGTCGTCCGACGGAATATAGCGTCGTTATTGAACAACTTGGCAATATGGACGCAACGAGCCCCCGGGAACAATTTTTGATTCTGATCATTCTAACCAATTATAGGGTCATTTTAGTAATATCTAGAGAAAAAAACATAACTAGTGTTGGCTATGTTAAAGTAAAAATATTTACACATGAACCAGCATGAACTAATGAAAACGATTAACAACGAAAGTATTTACAAGAAGACGCCAAGTAGAATAGTTATTTACTAACGTGGTTCATTGTTCATTTTTTGTACCGTTTTCGTTATCCTTGAGCCAAATGTTATACCAATAATTGACATCAGCATCATTTTCATGGAAATCTTCCACAGATATTCCAGAAACTGCATTATTCTTAAGACAATTTCGTATGACTCTCGAATAATGAATTCAAAAGTGGTGATTCACGAATTTACTCACTGTTTTTTATTCAAAATTTCAGGTTTCTCTCATCGGTTTTTTGATAATCTCATCGGTTTTCACCATGGCGTTATTTAGTATAGCCCTAGGCATCGTGCAGATCTTTTCACGGAAAATATCTTCCGGGTAGTTAGTCGTTCTGCAACTTTCAGGACACATTGTTATCATATACTAAATTATAATAAATCAATCAAGATAAAAATTGGTCAATTATTTTGGGAAATATAAAGTACAATGGACTCTCTCTATCTCGAACTCGCAAGGGATCAAAAAAATTGTTCGAGATAAAGAAAGTTGCTGAAAAAATCAAAAATCAAAAACCTTGAGTTGAGCTAATGAGAGAAGTAAAAGAAAGTAAAAGAAGTAAAAGTAAAAGAATATTTTTGTTGAGTAAGTCTATAAAATACTACAGACATATAGATAAAATTAAAAAATTAAAAATTAAAAAATCACCATTCTTATAAAAGAAACGTGTACCCTACATACTCGGCTGGGTGCATTGGATTCAGGGTATGAAACATTCTGCCCTTTTCTTGAAACGGGGTACGTTTTGTTCAAACCTTTGGTACAAT
This sequence comes from Nanomia bijuga, assembly GCA_032273505.1. NCBI lineage: Eukaryota > Metazoa > Cnidaria > Hydrozoa > Siphonophorae > Agalmatidae > Nanomia > Nanomia bijuga. The sequence continues at coordinate 13,197 of JAUKPT010000474.1, forward strand.
GAGGGGGGGTGGATCCCAGGATCCCCCTCCACTATATCGTAAAAATCTTCAAAACCCTTTGCTCTTTCAGTTTTTCTTTCGGTGACTTTTAATATTTATTTATCAGACGCCTTCTGACAAATTATGGGTTTTGTCGGATAAGTGGTTCTGGCTCAGTAGTGCAAAATTCGGGGATGAGTCAAAAAATTCTATATTTTCCCATATAAAAGTCTAAAATACGTTAATGGCGATAAAATATGTTCAGATAATTCATTCAAATTTATACTTGGACACGATTGAGATACTGTTAAAAGAAAGCATTTGACAAAATGTCATGAATATCCGACGCCATTACGTCATTTTTAGACATTATGTAACAAATGCTGGCATAAAAAAGTGCTGATGACATCAAAAATTTCGAAAAGAACGTTTAAAAACGATTCAAATGAGGGGTTAACGATTTTCTATCGATGCCTAAAACTAATTTTATCGTTTTTTTTCAAAAAGTGGTAAAATGTCGGATTTTTATGACGTCATCGCCAAAAAATGACCTCATGACATCGCCATGTCGAAATATTTGACGTTAATCGAAAGTTTCTAACACATATTACAATTGTGCCAATTATGATCCCTTTAGCACGTCATTAAGGCTCTTTTCAAAGGGGGGGGGATCCCCCCATACAAAATAAGGCCAACCAATAGGGCCATACAAAATAGGATTAAGATCTTGCTTTGCCTTACTTTTGATTACGGCCTTCGTTTATGATAAAAATCAGCACAGACATTGTTCCAAATACTATCTTTGCACCACCAAAAGCAATTTCGAAAAAAAACTATTTCTTTGCACGGTTTTTCTTACTTAAAGTGAAACCGAAAGTACTTCATATTTCCCCCAAATAATTGACCAATTTTTCTCTCGATTGATTTATTATGATCTAGTATCTGATGACAATGTGTCCTGAAAGTTACAGACCTACTAAATATCTGGATGGTACTTTCCGTGAAAAGACCTGCGCGATGTCTAGGCCTATAGTAAAGAGTGCCATGGTTTTCACCGATCACCGGTAGTTATTTCGATCACCGAACTTAATGAAGAAAAATATTTTTAATTTGTATATAAAGGAAAGGGAAGGGGGCGCTGTTGGCCAAAATATTTACCGTTGAAAACACATTTTGACATTTATCTAGATATCAATCAAATCTTTCCGGTATAAACAAACAAACAATCGTATGTTTTCTCGTGACTTCTAGATTTTGTCAACAAACGATTGGTGATGACGATCCAAATTACTTATAAGGGAATATATGGAATCACATGTTTACCGTTAAATTAGTCATATGTATCATACATATACAACTCAATTACTATAGTGAATACATATTCAAGCTGCAACTGTACCGAAGGAGGACGACTCAAGAGTATGTTCAATAAGTGAATAAGAACAACACTCGATTCAACGCATGCTGTTAGAGACCAGACTGTGTTGGAAAAACAATGGCGAACAGTGAAACTCGACAACATGCGATCAATATCGAAGAGAGTCCGCAACAAGCTGCTAAAAAAGAAGAAGCGTTGGGAATGAGCTTACAATCGAATCTTATTTCAGCAATAAGAAAGTACGAAGTTGAGAAACGAAACAAAGAAAACGAGAAGAAGAAGAAAGAAAAGAAAGATGTTTATTTTCTTTTCTTGCATAAATAACGCCTCTAAGACTGATATCATAAAACTGACACACTGAAGGACTTGGAATACAAATTATTCGCCATGATTGCGATTAGTGGAAGAAATACTGTATCTTTATCGTTATCAAGTTTCTTTTTGAAGAATTGGTTACTAATGGCATGGTTGATGACCAAAGAACGCAGTAAATGACTGCATCAGACCAGCTAACAGTAAAACTAATTCAATCGTGCTCTCAACAAGCGTATTACTAATTTTAAAACAATGCACTTGTATAATTTTGTAGAAATATTTTGGCGCCGAAAAGACGGATGCAAAGAGATGGTGAATTTTCCACATTCTATTGTGAAAATCTGTCGAAACATTGTTCCAAAAAAAACTTTATTAAAGTAATCTAGAGTAAAGTATTTTACGTGGTCAATATTTTTTCCACGTTTTTGCTGTTTTTAGATCTCTTGAGTAGAAATATTCACATATTCATGAATTCTGATTTTATACCGAAGATCGCACTTCACGAAACGTTCTGTACAAATTGAAACGTCTGAAATAAACCCAAAGTTATTTCGAAAAATATGACGCTTTTTGGTGATCAAAAAGCAAGATACAGTTAACGCATAAGGCATAAAAAAAGACAAAAATCATTTTGTTAGTTACTGTTTGAACTTGATGTTCTTTATCTTGATCTTAGATTTTCGATAAAATTTTTCCTGTCATTCATTATTCAACAAACTATGCTCAGCATGTTGAAACTGCATCAAGATTTTACTTATTCATTATTTTACTCGTAAATTGAATAAAGTGACTTAGTTTTTTTCTGCTTTGAATTTCAACTGAAAAATGTGGGGAAGGTTTTCTTATTAAATTATCATCACAAAGATAACCCGTTTGTATTCTTAATTAGTCTGATTTATAAGATGCATGATTCAAATCTTATGCAACTAATTATGTTTTTAAGTTGAATAGATGCTTTAACTCCAAATATATTCCCGGGGCTTGCACTAAGGTTTTTCATTCAACGTCTAATGTTGATTGAAGTATCGGCGAAAAATATTAAACGAAATAATGCTTTAGCTGACCTCAGCCATGCCCTCTATTTCGGAGGTGGTTTATTAGGTTTTGTAAAATGATACATAGAATTTTTTTGACAATAGGCGTAACTTAATAATATCAATCATGTATGTCAGATTTTCTACTTGATTTGCAAGGCTTTTATATAATCGTAATTTTTCTTTTTATGTATGTACATATCATGTTGGAAAAGCTGATATATTTTTCTACGAGAAATCTATAATCATGATTTCTATTGTGTTCTTTTTTATATAAAAAATCAGCGGTGCAAGGTCAAATAAGTTAAGGCAAGTTATTTTAAAAAAGGTTTCGCCATGCGTAGACTGTAAATACGGCCGCTGAAACATGATAATTAATCTATACCAAATTAATTAATTATCAAAGCTTGGTCATACATTCCTCAGACAGATTTTTCGTGACTTTCTTTTTCATGTTTTATGGTTTACTGGTTTACTGATGTGTAGATACCTACGAGATAAGCTTAAATCAATTAGGTCAAAATAATAGAAACGATTGTGTTGATAAAGCAAAAATTCTTCACGTGCGCTTACTCTGGTTATATCTTTTTAAATACAGTGTGTATCAAAATATTTGAAACAAGTGCTTTAAATAGATATAATCCAGGAAGTTGTTATTGGAGCAAAGCCTTCTATAGAACAGGCCTGGACAACAGATTTTTAGGGAAATTAAGCGGAGGGCAAAAATGTAAAATACATTATCTCATTTTTTAACTAGCGTTTTTTTTAATTTGAAAGATAAATTAAATACTATTTTTGTTATTTCCAGACCTTTCCTTAATAAAATTGGTTTGACTGGAAAATGACCCCTTTTTTCTTCCTAATAATCAACTTTATTTAAATGATTATAGTTCACTGTAAAATCATCTTACCAACCTACAAATCACCAGAATGATAGAATATACATGATATCTTAGTATTCTTAAAAAAATCGATTAAACTCTGACCGGAAGTAGATGTAATAAGACCAAATCTACCGTTTTTTGGCTCAAATTGAACAAATAGTCCACCTGAAATTTGTAAAAAAATGGCCGAACCTTGAAGTCGTTTGCAACAATTCAATTTTTTTACCAAGTTGTTACACATGGTCTAGTTAACAACCCCTAGAAAGTCTACCATAAAATTCGTGGGGGAAATGTGGCATAATTTCGACATCACGAGAACCGCTTGTCCGATAGACTCGTTTGAATGCTCAATCGAACCGGAAACGCCACTTCGTGTTTCATTCAAACTTTTCCCCTCAGATCATCAGAAATGGCTAAAATTGACATTTTCTGTTAAATAGAGACAAAATGGCTTATTTCAGTCTAATAAAGTAAGTTTCAAGTTTCTCTTACCCACATGAACTTTTTTTGGCTTTAAATCAATGAGTTTTATACGTGTGAAAAGTTCTACCGTTAAAAATAGCTAGGAAGTGCCTGGAAGAGTAGGCTAAAAATGGCTAAAATGGCAAATTTCGATATGACGTGAACTGCTGGTTCAATAGACTTGGTTGATTGCTTAATCGAACCGAAAATTCCACTTTTCTATTCGTGTTTGATACAAACATTTCCCTTCAGATCAATAGAAACGACTAAAATGGACATTTTCTCTCAAAAAGAGTATCTTGAAACTTTAGTTCTAATAGAGTTAGTTTTAAGTTTTACTTACCCACATAATTATTTTTAGCATTAAATTAATGATGGTATAAATACCGTACTTTCACGCATATATTACTTACGATGATGGCTTCTGGAAGTATCAACAAAATGGCGTCTGATGTAGTGATTATTCATGTTTTCCTTTCGTGCAGTTAATATTGATTCGAAATACTCCGACTACCTTTCTTTTGTAAGATCGATGGAGGCCAATACAAACACGATCAAAAGAACAAGAAAGAAGCAGATCTAAATGGAAACAGCGACAAAAGAGAGTATATGATATAGAGGATCCTCGAAATGACAACCCTGGAAAAAAGCAGTAAATATCTGCGAACTTTGTTAGATACTGAGAAGAGAAAGACATAGACCAGAGAAAATCCCCGATGCCATGAAGATCTTAACAAGATAGCTTCACAAGTAGAAAAATCTCTGATAAAACGAAACTCGCAATCTTTTTCAGCCTATAAACAACCGTTATTTTCCTGTAACAGTGCTAACAAAATCTGGAGAAGAAGATTCACTCCTTACAGATGAAAATGCTCAGAAGAGGAATAAACCTTTAATGGTCAAAGAACGAATGACTACTAACGAACCGAAACAGAGCGAGCGATGGATGAACAACAGAAGGAAATTGAAATGGATGGGCCACAACTTGACGACACTTCATGAAGTCAGATCGTCCTCGCCTCCTCTTTTGTATCAGAGGAAGAATTTACAATCCTGAAACAACATATGCAATATGATTTTGATATGAATAACATGCTGTGTCAAGGTTACCAGGAAGAGTCTTTTACGTAATCTTGTTGTTGGAAAAGATAACAAGTACACAAAGAAGAGGTAATACAGGTATCTAATTTATGTAATACATTGGGTACCTGGTGTCCTAGATGGATCCTGGGTCCAAGTGTATCCTTTACTGTCCGGTCAGACCTCAGGAGAGAGACGATCAGAGAGGACATACAATGGAAGAACCGTTAATTAATGAACCAATGATTATTTTAATGTTACGTTTTACAATCACCTAAATTTGCTAAATTACATACAATACAATTAAGAACCGATGGATTTCCTTACCCAGAAATTCATCTACCCACCGTTAACCAGTTAGGGAACTAAGACCATGAGTTAATATCCTAGTTAGTCCTCTATATTCGAGTCCTAAGCCCTGACTGATTTGATAGGTGAATTTCTGGTATTCAAGGCCTTCTCGGAGTGTAAAATTATACATATTGAGTTATATTTAATCCTTCATGGATTACTCGAGCGGAACGCAGTAGCTTTTTCAAGCTGCGTCATAGTTGTGAGATTTAGCGTCCAATGTTTAGGTATGTGTTTGGGTTGTTTGTATCTTTAACATCTTTGCACCTTGAACAGTAAGTTTTATTATTCTTTATTTTTTTGTCCTTTGTCATCATTTTGTCACTAGAATAGGTGGGTCAATATCTCCTTCTTGACAGTTAGATACCTTTCCAGTCCTTATTTCCAAGCATAAGTTCCGTATATATTCATGGTTACCAATATAAACATCGATTTGATTTTGTGTTTACGTACTTTCACACATATTAATTTCAATGGAATGCGGAAGTATGTACACAACATAGCGTCGGGTGTAGTGATAATTCATGTTTTTGGTTTCTTTCTCTGTATTCATATAAAAGTTGCATAAAATATTAAATGTTAGGGTTGATATGTCGTAAGAAGTTAAACAATTGGATAGATTACCTGAAAAGAAGTAGAATCCACATATTTCATAACCCCTCGAAGACAATTGAAATTTTATAACAATGGTGCTGGCTAAATATTCGTATACACAACGCGTTGGAGATACATTTCTCGTTAATTTGTCGTTAACGATTTAAAGGTTTTCTATGAGTCTTGGTACTTATTTGATATTAGTGACGTACCCCGGCGTATTTAAATTGGGGTGCGCTATGCCGGTACCCCTGGAAAAAGGATTGTTTAAGCCGAAATACCCTTGGATTCCAGACTGGGTCTGTTATTCTAATAAAAGAAGTATGACAAACTAGATGCCTCGTATTCGTGAAACATAATTGTTCTTTTCAATTGTACCACGGTTCTTTTTATTCAATAATAGTAGGCGATTAGCAACTTGCTTAGCAATTGCTAAAGAGCTTAGAACAAAAGATAATGATAATATCAAATTAGCTTCAAAAATACCTTTTTCAAAATCAATTTACCCATAAAGTATTGATCATAAAGTTAACTATTCATACTCTATCAGGCGCTCCCACACAG
>JAUKPT010000475.1:0-19810 GCA_032273505.1 Nanomia bijuga
GCGGTGAGGAATAGGGGGGGGGGTAAACTACCCCCTTGATATAAAATCCTTCATAACTCGGATTTCGAAATAAAAAATTATAAATATTTTTATGTGTCAAATTACATAACATATATGAAATTCAATAAAATTAAACATCAAGGAGTTTAAGAAAAAAGGCTTTTGGGTGAAGTTTTAACACACCTTCTTTTGTTAAAAAAACACGCGCTAATTTTTATACAAAAGTGAGTTTACTAAAAGATGTATAATCTTACGATTGCTTCGATCATTTTTAACAAAATATCTTGAATTGTGTTTATAATACTTCATACGTCTTTTTTACACGGTATATCATAGTGGAACATGTCGACCATTGAAAATATATGATTCCTCACTTCGGGTTAAGGAACATAATTGAACCATCTATTTAAAAAATCGATGTCAAGTATTTTCAAACTTAAAACTATTCTCCAAATCTTATCAATGTTCATATTACTCAATTAATGACGTCATTTTATGCGTCATGTCGTGCGACATGTTCGAACTGTCGGTTTTCAGTGAGTTAATTCACCAACAACCGGTCGCTGTGATGATGTTTTCGCAGTCAGATGTGAATCCAATGTTAGTTCGCAACTGAAGTGAGATTTAATGTTCTAAAACATCCTCTTAATCGCCTCTTAATCACCTTCGTATGCGACGTTTTTCAAATGTTTTAGAGATGTTTCTTGCAGTGGTGAATATTTCAGATTTTGATGTTTTCGTATTAAATAACAGATGTTTTCAATCAGTCTTCCTGTTGGTCTACTGAATTTTCGTTGTTTTATGACTTATTTTCTGATCATCAAAGTCGTGTCATGTGCTTTTGGGTCTTTTATTTCTTTTTTGACGAATTAATTTCATTTGAGCAATCTCAGCAGCTATCCATCCTTGGTTTTTTTTTTGATGTCAATTCTAAAATTTTCGTCACAGTATTTACTTTATTGGGTCATATACAAGGTTCTTCGACAGTATTCTATCGATTGCTCTTAAGTTTTAGAATATGTGTCCGATTTAAAGAGCTAGTTATGATACTAATAATAATGTTTTCAGCGAAGTGTAAACCTAGACATAACCTAGACATGCTTTGAGTATGCATTGAGTCCATTGCGTGCATTGAGTATGCATTGAGTATGCATTATCAATACGCAAACTAATCTCAACGATTTAATTCGAATCACTCCAACACCGGATTAATCGCTCATATATTTTCCTACTCGACACAAATCCGATCAACAACCGGAAAACAAGTTATTCCGGACGATTCAACTTACTACCGCACACGGACGGAAATCATAAATCAAAAAATCATCAATTAGGGTTTGCAATCTTGACCCGCCTATTAGAATTAATCTTTTGTGTTTATCTAGATTTTAGTTATAACATGGGTTTAAAAGTTTGATGATTTTTGAGATATGTATACAGTGTTTCCCAGTCCACCACCTGGTTCGGTATTGAGACTCGCTATTTCAAGATCTTTCAGCCCAAAATGTGCGCTTTGGAAAATTTATTTCAGCAAATCAAAAGCGTTGTCGAAATATAGTCAAATATATACAAATAAATAGAAATGAATTGTTTTTATGCTGACGACTTTAACAAAAAGTAGAGTTGATAAAAACTCTACTAAAAATAATGTTAGAACTACCAAGGACTACTAGAATCGTGATTCTAGTAGTCCGTGGAACTACCAAAAATATAGTCTCGATGATTTTTTTTTAATATGCCCCGCTTGGAATCCAATGGTTGGATTGTCACTTTTGAACGATTTTCTCGATACGAGGAGTCTTAGGCTTTATGTTTGTGGGTGTGTTTCAGATCCTGACTTTGGTTGACGGGCGGACTTACGGACAAGTGCGGACAGGGACAGATAACCAGTATGCGATTAAAAGCCAATTTGAGTAATTCTTGTCAATTACGCTTAGTGTAATGAATAATTTAGTTCATATAACCCTTATGACAGGTCTGTCGATTCATAACGGGCATTGATTGGATAATAAGAAGTCACGCCCAATTGTATTTGGTACCTGTATGATTGAAGGTTGTCAAATTTGAAAAGGTCAACACCGAAAAGTTAACGTTTAATCCTTCGTAATCTGGATCATCGCAAGTTTTGTTTGAAATGTTTTTTTCTTATCGCATACGACTAATGTGAAACACTGAATAGATTAAGTGTAAAAAATGACAATATTTGATTTGAAAATTAATCTTTATCATCTAGAGATGCGAAGATGAATCTTTATTGAGGCTTGTTGTAATGGTCTTTGAACACACTGTTATATTTTCGCGGGTCTTTATTTTCCTCTATCTTTTTCACTATTTCAATGTCGCTTAAACATGCCAAAGCTTAAAGACGATAAAGACGATATAGTCTTCAATGGTATTTTTAATAATGTCTTTGCTTTCCTATTCTTGTCTTTATCAACCATTCAAAATCATCTGAAAATTTAGAATATGAATAGTCGATCGGATTATATGATATGTATTTATAATTTCGGAAATGAAATTGTAGATACAAGTGCTTCAATGCTCACTTCTTTTTACATATTTGTCTTCGTTTTTACGACGTTCTTATATTTATCACCGTTTCGAAGCCTTTGGAGGGAGATAAGATCGAAATAAACGTAGAGTTAACCCCAAAAATAGATTGTTTGATACCACTTCAGTGTCTTCCTCCATTTGAGGAGTTCCAAGTTATCTTCAAGCAAATGCATTTTATACAACGCGTTTGTTTCTATGCTAACTAATCCTTAAAAAGGAAGCATTTTCCCTCTCTTGTACATTTGCATGAATCTATTCGAGAAAAATGCTTGAACTTCAAGGTATTCTTGTATCAAGATATGCTTCATTAAAAAGAGGCCACGCAATGCAAATTCTTGCTCAATATTTAATTAAAACATTTCAATTTAATAGGATGGCTAGACTAGTTCATTTCCATAGCTATATATTTTAAATTAAGCCTTTTTTAAAAGAAGATTGATGCGTGTAAAGATTTATATTGAATCGTGCGAATTATGAATGTAACGAACTAAGAAAATTGTCGTTTATGGTATGGAAGGGAGGTTACATCTCGCTCTGTCTAAAAAACAGAAAACCATTTATCACCAAACTTTTGAGCGATTTTCATTTGGTTTTCTTTGTATATTTTTCAAATGGATAAAAGAAAGTTTCCATTCATCGGTAAAATAAATCGTCAAAAAAACACCATTTCTGCCGATTTTAGGTCACAACAACCCATTTTTACCAGTCAAGCAAAATATTAGGCCTCGACTTCTAATGCTGTCTTAAATACCATACATTTATACTGGGTTATTGGCGGCATTTTTTAAACGATTTTGTTCTTCGTGTATTATTCCCTATGGAGGTTGTTAGATAGAAGAAATACTTTACTTCTGAACGATTTCTATACCTAAGCCAGACAAAATTGCATTGGTCTATTACTTCTATTTGACAGAAATGGAAGTTTTTATTGCGACATTTTGACACATTTCCCGCCATTTTCCCATTAATTTGTGATTTCCAATATTAGTTGTGTAAGAGTTCTGGATCAAGTTTCATCCATCCTTCAAGAGATTGTCTAGAAACTTTGTCTGATTTAGCTCGGTTTGGTTGATTGATAGTTACTCCGTCAACCATCTTATTATTTCTATCATTTCTGTCACCATTCGTTAATTTTCTTTTGATTAAAAATCTTTCATGTATTTCTGAGGGAACCAAACAAAGTTCTGATGATGTAATTTTCAACCAATCAAACGGCTAAATAAGCCGAATTTAGAAGCATTCCCAAAGTTTAATGCTAATGCTCCTTTTGCATGTGCAAGGGTTTGACCCTTTGCTAATGTTCATGGGTTATAATGGTTTCTCACGTATTCTGTTAGTAATCCCAGTTTAGTTTGAAAAATAAGCTTCGCGTGAATGCACATAACCTTGCAGATTTGCACCACATTAAAGCGCTTTTTGACACCCTTTTTATGGTGATTTCAACGGCATATCTATAAAAGGCAGAATACATGAATATGCTAGTAGATCAGTGGCTCATTGAGCTGAGTGTCAACATGACAGGAAACTATGGGGTACAATATTTTTTGGTCATTTTAGATATGATGATTTCACTGAGCCGCTGGTTTATAGGGAGGAAATTTGAGCAAAAATGAAATGTTCTGAATACTCGTCCTCGATGAGGCAAAATCATGTTTAAACTCTTAAAACAATCTTTATATTAAAAAGTACATCGGAGATGACTATTTATGATGACTTGATTGAGCATTCTAAATCTTCTGAATCAGTCTATTCTAATTGAATATAATTTGAAATTATATGCAGAAAAGGGACAGCTTTGTTCTATTATTTTTGATAGTGGCTTATTATTCAAAATTAGTGCTTCTGCTGTGCCTGTATATAATTGTTCTCCTTATACCATAGACCCCTTAAGGTGTCTGTATTATACAGTTACTGTCTGCGGAATCATCAACACGGCATGCATATATTGCATGTTGTTATTACTGTCGAAAAAATATTATTATTGCGAAGACTGGTTTTAGAAAAATTGCACACTTTTTTATTGCATTGTAATCTTGTCATGCACTTCCAAATCAAAACCAGATAGTACTGGGTTTCTGTTTGTTTGTGATTGTTCGGCTAAATTTTTCACTTATTTTTGCTCGTCGGTTAACCTCAAATGCGGTCGGTATTTTTCTCGTTACATAATGCGCCCCATGGCTTAGTGTATTGTTTATTCAAACAAGTAATGAAAATGAAAATGAAATTGAAGAAGAAAATAGAAGCAACCACACGTGATCATCTATTTTTGATATATTCCCATGCACACGTTGTTGTACCAAAAGTGGCTAGCCAGGCGTGGTGCGATGTTTTGGGATTTTTACTATTCTTTGATTGGGCAGTACTTGTTATAGGCAGACTGCAATCATTGTTTTTGAAAAAAGACTACATTATAGAACAGTGATGTAATTTATAATGTGGAATAATCAATTTAGAAGATTTGAAATCATCAATATAAGACAATTTCCGAGGATGAAAAAGTCTTAAAATTTCTTAACTTAATCGTTTGATTTCATATATTGACATAATTTTTAATATCTTCTTTAAGTACTAAATAAACTCTTCCTAAAATACTAACCCATGGTGCAGACATGTATATTTAGCAGTAATTGAACAAAACCTAACTACATGTTTTGTTATTCTGAGATCGGGCTCTGGTTTTTCCCATTGTTATGTTAAGGAATGGCGTATAAAATAACAAACCCGAGTCTGTATGATGCTTATAAGCGCCATGCTTATAAAAAAGATGTACCTAGTTCCTTCTTCACAACACCTAACTCAGAACATCGGAAATCCCTTTCAATAATGCAACACTATTTTGTCCATAGTATTTCCACAGTGTTGCCATAAATAGCCATTGTTCGCCATTACAAATTCATGAGGGGGTGTTCATAGTTGAGGAGTTCTTTGTATTGATGGGTGGGTGGGAGCGCCATACAATCGCGTGGTCAACCAAATTAAACATCAGTACGTTCACATGAATATGTATGGTATTTATGTTTTGATTTGTTGTGTTGTAGAATCTTTTTTTTCAAAACATGTGTAAGTAAGGACTGAAGTAAGAGAGTAAGTAAGGCTGTGCAAGAGAGTAAGAGACTCTGTGTATGAAAGTAAGTTAAACTGCACGAGCAAGGGAAAGACGTTTTTTATGGAAGTAAGGAATTTTTTGTAAGCAAGTAAGCAGCGCTGTTAATGGCGGAGTAAGAATTAGAACACAGCGTATAGGTGCGTAAAGAAGTTGTTGTGTAAGCAAGTAAGTTTGTATGTTAGAGAAAGTGTAAAACGACAAGAAAATCATGGAGATTAAAAATAACAGTACTACTACTGAAACCAACGCCACGCGCAACGATTCGTCGCGATATTATTGCATTTCAAACGGATTAAGCGACGCTGTCGATTCGGCTTCTCTCGCCGATGAAAACGTTCCATTGGCGAGCGGTGCGGATATCGAGGACATTGAGGCGTTTCTCAACGATAAATATTACAACATGATTATTGGTAATATGAAGTCACAAATCTTACAAGAACTTAAAGACATGTTAAACGTGAAACAGGGCGATCAGAAGCGCTTGTCGGAAAACCTCGAGAAAGAGATTAATTTCTTGCGGAATGACTCGCGATCGAAGAATAAGATAATCGAGCTCATTATAAAAAACGTCGCGAACTTCGCTTCTTCTTCGTCGTCGAATAAAAAATCATCGTCGAACACAATTAGTTCGCATTACGACCATGTTAATATCGAAAACGCTTTTTGTAATAGGACGACGACCAAACAGACAACGCCGTGCGGCAATCACAACCTACCGACGCATTTTTCGGAGCGTCGAGAAATGTATAGTAGTAAAGTCGACGTTTCTTCGACGGAAAAAGATGAAAGTTGCGGCGAAGACGTTGTCGACGTTCCGAATACCGACATACTGAACGAAATGGAAGTGTGTCGGATGCGGAAGGCGCTCGGGGACAGCGCGAAAAGGTTCATGGAGTCCATGTCGACGGTCGACGAGATGAAGAATTATATTGTCAACATGGCGGTGGATATCAAAATGAAGGAGAATGACGTCATGATTCCGGGAATCGTCCCTCTGAACAATCTGTTGAGTGACACACGAAAGGTAAGTGTAGTGTTAGTCTGTCTGTTTGTCGATTTGTGTAAGATTTGAAATATTAGTTAAAGAGAGTTGAGTTTAGCAGTTATGATAGAGGTATCTCTTTGTCTGTTCAACCTCCCCTAGAGTTAATCGGGCCATATCTAATGAGAGAATAGGAGTTATGAATTGGCCTATATCTGATAGTTAGCTTCAGTTTATATGGTAAATCTTCAACAATTTAGATATTTGTCTCAATTTTGTCTTAATCCGGATCTTCCCTAGATTACAACATTATGTCTGACCTGATCCGATCCAGAATCGACCAGAGATTCTAAAAATCTTCAACAATTTAAATATTTGTCTTAATCCGGATCTTACCGAACAGAGAATGTAAAATATTCTGATGGATTAATCCATTCGGAAGAACTTTAGTTTATATGCACAATTTTAAATCAATAAATCGTTTTATTGAATCTTCTTTGAGTTAATTCGGATTTGATTAAATCTGATTTGATTGTACGTAGTCCTAGTAGTGGGAGTTTTTGTTTTTAAGAATTTTGAAATAAATGAAGTTCAGAAGATTTCCTCATAGATCCGCTGTTGTCAAACGTCTAGATTTTGGTAAAATTTCTAGTAGTAGCAGCTGTATGAACAGATTTTTTTAAAACAAACATTTTTGTTTGCGTGTATGCGTGCTGGCTATTGGCACCGTATTAGAATAATTTAGAGTATTCAATGCTTAATAATAATGTAGAATATCCAATGAAATCTTCCTTGTTGACAAATCTTGACCCAGAGATACTTGATTCTTGAAATTTACATTTACGAAAATAAATCACCTGGCCGAAACTTCGTCGATCTTGCATAAATATGATGAGGGTCGGTCTAATCCTTTCAAAAGAAAACCCGATCGTTAAAAACACAAAACGAACAATTCTTACATTATAACTTTCAAAACACACAGGAGTAATGGAAAATTGATGCTCATGGAAAATCGAAAAAAGAAAAAGCCGATCATCGCTAAATTTCGGCTATATTAGCCGTTTGATTGGTGAAGAATGACAACAGCAACATGCTTATTGGTTCAATCTAGAATGTCACATTTTAATGATTTGTTAAAATCATAAATGATTAAAACAGTTCTACATGAACTAATCTATATCTTGATGATGTAATTTTCAACCAATCAAAAGATTGAATAAGCAATAATTTGCTGAAAATCCCTATAGTCACAGGAATTGTCATCATTCCCTTAGTATTATTCCCATCGTCAACTATCATGAACTACTACTAGTCAATCATTTGCGTTTGTTTGACAACTTTAACCACAATGGACCAAAAAGTAATTCTTTTGGTATGGCTTCACACTTCAGACTTTAACAGACTGTAATTTTTCGTCCCTTTCTTATGTGAATGACCCATCAATGGATCCGTGCACAACTTTATTTTACACTTGTCATAGTTATGAAGTACGAAAGCTCACCATACAATAACTGTTTAATCTGCGAGAAACCTTACGACAGGATATGGCGATATTAGCCGCCTAATCCATTTGTGTTACTGAGAGAGTGAGTGTGAGTGAAATCGTACAGTAAAAACCGTTATGTGAAGCTTTATGTGAAGTCGATAGATGCACGGCACGAAAAAGGTTGTTTTAAAATGTTTCTGGTTAAGGTAAGTTTTTGCATTGATAACGTTTTCTAGTCTTTTCAGTTTTTACAAAATCTGTTGCTCGTGGTAATTTTATACTAACGACCTTAAATTTTGTGCTTTTTAAGATATTTTCTTCACGAGAAAACCATAATTTGAAATGTTTTTGTTGGAGGTGAGTCGATGTTTTGTTTACATTTCTAGTCTTAAATTTACTCTTCTTGGTTCGTCCTAACGAGCTTTTGTAACCTCTACTTTTATGATTATTAAGTTATTTATTTTGTTTAAATCGATCTGTGTGCTAGAATTATTTGTGAAAAGATGACATGGACCGGTGTTGTGGTTAGAAGCGTATGTTACATATGACCTTGTATACATTTTAGTCTCGTATTTTGGTTTGTTGGGGATAATAGTTGATTCTTGAATTGATTAATCAATTGAATCATTATATCCGCCGCATATACCTTGCGGCATTAGTCATCTCTTCAATTCAAAAAGTGGCTAAAAGGCAAATTCCTTTTGCCAATCTTATATGACCATGATAATTGAATGGTAGTTTGTGTTTTGGTGAGCGATTAAATGATATTCTTTGTCGGTCTTATGATTTGACCATTCCATCCATGACGTGAAGGTTTTGGCGGGTATTTGGTATACCACTACTGAATTGAATTGAAACATCACGAGTTTCTGGTTTTAAAGTTTGGTTATTAATAATAGTTTGATTATGAAAGTATTGCTTCGTGACAGTGGTAACAAGAGGCGAGCCTCTGGGAGCATTATTAAAAGCAACATTCTACCTCTGATTTGTTTTTTGTTAACCTCGAATGGGTTGCTTATCAGAAGATGTAAACAGGCTTTGAATGGTTTGTCATGATTCTTGATACCATGAAACCGAAACGGTTATTAGAGGTGCTCATGTCCCTGCATATTCAGTTGTTTTTCGTCTTGAGTAACACGCAACCACACTAGATACCCCAAAAGTGGTTTTAATTCCATGGTGATTGTTAGTATATGAATTTCTATGTGGAATGATACATGCTTTTCTATTGTACAAAAAGCTGTTGATTTCAGATACAGAAATAAGTTACAACAAGGGCTTAAAGATGATGTAGCCAAATCACTGATCATCGTCAAACCTTGTACATTTTTCTTAGGAATCCTTGTCTACACAGTCACAATATTCGAAAATTTTGGTAGCAGTGGTAATGGCGCCTGCAAGAAGCTTCGTCTTTTTGCAGGGAGCTGGTCATTTATTCGATATTATTTTACTTTTACTTTTGCAGGAACTTGCCTAAAAACTTTGCTTGTTTGCATCGGGCACATAGCACGTAGCAGGGGGGACTAAAATCTCAAGAAAAATCTTATGATATCATGTATTTTAGGGGCTAAAATAATGAAATGTCTTTAAATCCACTCAATTTTATTGTTTATTATTACGATTTGTCCCCTTAAACGTTTGATTGCGTCCCTAAATGTTGAAGCTTCGTTGAAGGTCAGCTACGTGCAAACTTTGTTTGCTTGCATGAAGAAAATAATATTCTCGGCTACTGCTCTTACCACGGACTACTATATTGTAGTCCGTGCTCTTACACATCAAACCTTAAAACAATCTCTTTTGCATACTTCCTTGTTTGCTGTGATATTCCACGACTTCACAGAATGTTCACATCCCCATCATAACAGGATCTCGTGGAATGACGACATTCATTCAGTGATCACAGACGACGAGGTGATCGGATCAGTTGCGATGAAGGATTATGTAATTAATTAGTATGATAATCACGGCTGATCACTGATCACTTGATATCATGTTAACGAGATCGGACTGTAGTAGCTTTTACAAGTTGTTGTAGAAAGTTTGCTTCGTTGGATGTTTAGTTGGAGAACTTATCTTAGTGGGTAGTGCTATGCTAGTTTGAACATCTTAGTACCTGGTGTTTTTTATCTTTCATAGACCTTAAAATGTATAAATTCCGGTAAGAATAAAAGGCACTTTCTTATCCTGGTATCTATTGCATTCTAGATTTCTTTAGTATATCCTTAAGTATGTTATTATAAACAGATATTATTTAAGTTTTACTTTATATATATTTTTTATAATGCTTTACTTCGACCACGTGTCCTACGTATACACTTTCTAAGAAATTTATTATCCATCTAACTATCTACGAACGTAAGATTACCAATGGTTCTTTTGTTATAAATAGAATATGCTAGTTCACATGTTTACCAGGAAGCTAAAGTCCAAATAAGTTAAGAAACGTCACGGACTACTCAAATATTTGAGTAGTCCGTGGAAACGTGCAACACTTGCTACGTTTGGTATTTGCCAGGAAATCTCAGTTAATATAGCTAAAGATGTCAACCAATTCTCAGAAAACGTTAACTTTCATATTACATGTTTTTTTAATTCCTGTCCAAATATATTCAAGGAAACTTTCTCATGGACAAATATTTAACCTTTTTCAAATTTCGCCTGACGATTGCTTCACACGATGTCTCAGATAACGCCTTAGAACCTTGTTAAGACAAATATTTTCATCTCGTTTTTGTCGCATGAGTATACACAAAGAATTGATTTCAATATTTTTTTATTTTAACAAAACATCACATATTGATATTTGAAATTGAGCCAATAAGAGTCTTGCAAATGTAATTTCTAACCAATCAAAAAGAAAGTTAGATAGTAGTTTTGAGACAATTCATAATTATATTCCAATTCTGTAACATGTACATTATCACAGAGCTCCTAAACACGGCTCTGTTCATCAGATCATATCTACCCCCGCATCTTTGCTAACTAATTACTATTAATATGATTTCAATCACATCACAATCTTTTTAATGTCAGTTTGAATTAATTTGTAAGTTTTTTCAGAATCACGTGTCATATTGATTTTAATCATTAAAATAGAGAAAATGTATTTTGTGGAGGCGAAAGGAAGTGAGATTCTATTCTTTTTAACTACAATCAGGGGCAAAAATATTAGACTTGAGAGAAAAAAGTGCAAAAAATGACAAATTCTCTTCAAATGTAAAAATACATGCGTCATTCGTCGCTAAATCAACGTTTGTTGTTGTTGTTTTTGTGTTTTTTTTGGGGGGGATCCATCTTTTGACTTAAAATTGGCTCATGTCTAATATACTTTGTCCCTGATTGTAGAACCAAATGTATCCTGATATAAAGTCTTTCAGACCTTTCACTGCTTGGTAGTTGTCAGTTTATCCTATTTTTATCATTAGTTAGATGAGAGAAATTTGCATTCACCCCTTTTTGCACAGACAATTAGACGCCGATCATGCATAGCTAGACTACTTGTAAAAATTTTAGATTTTAGTTTTGACAGTAATAAAATTATGCGATGAAGAGTTTTGTTTGTTTAGCTCTTTGATGACATTGTCATTCTTAAATTGGATCATGGAACTTTTTTACTTGAATCATTTAAGATCTTCTCACTTTTCTAAAGGGAGTGCTCAAAATTTATCGGAAAATGCACCGGGTCCCGGTCAAAGACTTTTTTCTTATTTGAATTTTTTCGGGGGGATACTTTTTTTTAGACCAGCACCCGTTGTACGTTCCGGTATATTTTGAGCACCCCCTTAACAACGTCCCTAATTTTTAGGTGAAAATGGAAGAAGGAGAGGAAAAGGAGAACTGTTTCGTTCCATCGGCTCTCCTGCTGAATGAAGGCTTGACCAGTTTCATCATCCTTTAAGTTCCTTTCCCAACTTGTCAACTGTACTTACTTGAAGTAAAAAACCGTCATGTTATTTTCTACACTTTTCATTTGTTCTTATCTTAAGACGTTTTCTTCTCACGTAGTACAAAAATTAAAATTAAAACATGATAAGAGAGAAAGTCGGTTTCTTGTGAATTGTCAATCAAATAGAATGTTGGAATCTGTTTATAGCTTAAGTGGAAAAGCAGTTAAAAAGGTCGATTGGAAGTTATTCGCGTTCTCGCTTTTTTATTCTTCTGTTTCGTCTATTACGTACATATTTCGCTCCATCGTCCCTCATCTTTCATCAAATCATGTGTTACAATACGTTATTTACATAAGATGTCTACATTAATATATTTTTCCAAAACTGGTACATTTTTTTGGTTAACTATTGATGGAGTAAATGACCGGTTTTTCTCTCTGTAATGGAGTAGCGCGCTTTTGGACTTGAAACTTATGGGAGGATAGAACTGGTCATGCCTTTAGTTGACTGAAACGATGCAAGGAAGTTACAAAGAACTATGTTATGAAGTATTAAAATGAACTTGTAAAAATATAGAGTATATCAATGTAAACTTCGTGTAAATAACTTAGTGTAAAAAAATTTGACGTTAGAAATCTTCATTTTTCAAAATGTCTTCTTTTCTATTCCATGCCTATTTTGTGATGACCAAAGTAAATGAGAAATATCAAGATTGAGTTCATACTAAGGAAGAAAAAAGCTCTTTAGTCTGTAATAGTGTTTACCCAAAACAGTTATTACTTAGTATTCTTAAACCTTCACTGCATAAAATAATTGTTGCAACCTGAGTGCTAAGTAAGGCCTAGTGCTTACCCTTTAAATTTTAAGTAGCCGCGTTATATAACATGATAATTGTTTATATTGAAATAAAAAAGAGAAATATTACATAATGAAAAAATATGAAAAGTATATGAAGAAGACTCTTCATCTATTCGAGTATGTTATCATATTGTATGATGGACTAAATTAGAATTTCGCAATATTCTTTAATCCTGAAAACCCTTTTCTTAGAAAAATCATTATTTTCTGTGAACAATTTGTTTGCTCCATCTGTCTTTTAGAACTTTGTTGGCAAAATATACATCTTCATCTTGCGAATGGCTTATCTTCATAGAGCTATCCAAGTTTTTCGCTTGGTGTAGGAACCTGTTTTCCTTCAGAAGTAAAATCTTGTGAAATCTTGAAATCATTTTTGTCAAATAGTCCATTTTTAGTTCAATACTCCATTATTTCTGTTGACATGTAGCTTCATCTTCTTCAATAGAAAAACTTCATTAACAGTATTTCCTTTCTTTTTTGTATGAAAGTAGTCCTACTGAAAAAATTCCCTGAAAATTAATAAAAATCTTAAAACTTTCCTGAAAAATAATGTCCTGGAATTTAATTTAGAAATAATTAGAAATTCTCTCCGTTAGTATTCATTTATTTCATAAATTCAATTAAAATCTTCCCTTGGAGTTTTTCCTTCTTGCGATGGTTCAATGAATGAAAATGTGATAAAAATCTTCTCCTCCCTGAGTCTCGGCAAAATTCCCAGAAAGTCCTTGAAAAACCTGGAATTTAATTTCAACTTCCCAATGGCAAGCATATATTGTCTCTGTTAAAATCCACTTATCTCACTCACGAATTCATCCTATGTTTTCTGATGATTAAATCGCTGACATCATCAGTATTTATAGTTTCCATTGTTCCCTCTCTCGCCGTTTATCCGATTTCTCTTTTTCATTTGAACTCAGTGGAAACAAAAAGAAATCAAAATAACATGATGAAACAAAACTTTTTGATGAAAAAAACACAGTCACAAAAAGGTAACACTGATACTAAAGTATATTGTAAAACATGTGAAACAAGTTGTTGGTAACTTTATCCGATCAAGTCGTCAATTTTTATCCAATTGAGTTGATTGTTTCATCAAATGAATGCAGAGAAAAAGTTGATTATGGTGAACATGTTTGGCAGAAATTAATGAAAAAGAACATGATGAGAATGAAGATTAAACACACGTTATAAAACTTTTTAAAAAAAGAGAATTTAAAAAAAGAAAATATGGATTGTTTTATGTATGATATGTTTTTGGGAATTAAGGTACCTAATGTGGATGATCTAGTTTCTGTACTGGGAAGCGAAAAGGAAGAAGGATTGGAGGTTATTACTTCTTTTTGTCTTTTTACCTCTTTTTCTTTTATTTCTTGTACAGCCACGTATTTGAATGTTTTTACTGGAAAGTTTTTACTGGCAAATATTGCAACGGAAATTTTCCTTAAGTTTATGGAAATGTGGCGTGGAAATTCGGGTAGTTAAGTGTAAAGGATCAAAGTTCTGTATCTATTTTCTCATAGTTACACCTATAACTTCAAAATTTCAAGATTAAAAATCTCTTTCCTGCTGAATATTTCATGTTTTGTCACTGAATGAATTTGAAAAGTTTTTGTTAATCCTAAAAAATTGATTCATCGTGTCAAATATGTTTCTCTGTTTCCTTTTCTCTTCTTCTTTTACTTTCATCTCCATGAGCTTTTGCGCAAACCTGTAATTCTCAACCTTGTAATTTTCTTTCTGACATACACATAATAGAGAAGTGAAAGTTGTTTTTATGACTAACTATGGAAAAATAACATGTTGTTGTTAAAAAGACTGTAAACGAATTATGTTTTAGCACAGTATGGTACACATTATCACACGAGAGGGAAAGGTACACGAAAGATGCTTGTGAAGGCTGTATTTACATGGATAAGAGAGTTTCTTTATTATTATTTTTATGATTTTCATCCATTTACGTGACATTCCCGATAGAGGCAGTATATATTAAGCTCTAGTAACGGGGATGGATCAACATTTACGACACATACAACATATAACATTCAACGGAATCCATTGCCGAATTTAACGCACCACAAGGGATCACTTGCGGCGGACATTATTTCAGTGATTTATTAGAAACCTGAAACCTAACCACTGAACCAATGCGCCGACAATAAGAGAGATTGTACAAACATTAAAATCCCAGGTATATGCGCTGTGTATAAAACTTAGGTGCCTCGATTTTATCCTACCAAAGCTAGTAATAAATAGTTTGCTAAGATAATTTTAGAATTAAGTGTTTCCTGGATTCATTCTTTGGGGTAGAGTTTAATTTAGCTTGTTCAAAATGATGCGAAAACGGTTTATACTTGTAAGATAAGCTTCATTTTGATATGGTTCAAATAATTTTATTTTTTACAAATCAAATTTGAATTCCTTTTTATTGAATCTCTCCCAGTTTAGAGAAATATGCCCAAACAAAAAGTCTCCTGGATTTTCTCCTAAAGTCAACATTATCAAAAATCATTCTTTCAGTTTTGTTGGTTGTACTATCTTTTCAATAATCAAATTAAAACTTTTACAAATCAAATTGATTTGAATTACCTGTTATCAAATTTCCCTTGATAACCTGAAAGCCCAAACAAAGAGTCTATTTTGTTCTTTATATCAGTCAGTTTCCTTTCAACTTTGTAACAATATTATTAAAAATTATCGTTACAACTTTAGATTTGAATAGAATCTTCATAAGAAATGATTCATCGTGTAAAATTATGAGATTTCATTCCGATTCGTCATATCACTGATGGGAATTAAAGATGAGTTTCCCGGATTCTTTTAAAATTCAAATTATTGCAACAATATTATCCAAAAATCATTCTTAAAACTTTAAATTTCAATAGGAAATAATTCTATACAAAACTTCATTTTTATTTTTATTGGATTTATAAAACTGTCTTCCCTTTTATTCGAAATTGTTTTTGGAATAAGAAGAAGAAATGGAAGAACAAGATAAACAAGATAACGAATTTTGTAGTCAAATGATAATTTACTAGCTGATTGTTCTTTTTCCTTCAAAAAAATATATCTGAAGAAAAACTTTTTGCTATCTTTATATTTGTGAATCGAAACATCTGTCAGAAGTTTTTCTAATATGAAATTAAAATTCATCTTCATGTGAAAAAGGAAAGAGGAGTCAAAAAATGAAAAAGAGGAATTGTCAGAATCATGGACAACGTATGGGTATCTTTGCAAACATCCTCTTCGTTTTGCTGGCCACCGACATGGCGGGGTGCATTCAAAACTAAATTCGAACTTGACGCCTTTCAAACAAGTGTGGATTGATTCACAGAACTTTGATATGAAATAGAAAAAGCTCGAGTCTCTTGGTGAGTGGACTTTATATCTTTCGTGAAGAAAATTATTTCTCTTTTTCTTTTTGCTAAAAACTTTATTTCCATATTTTAGAAAAAAAGCTTTTGAAAGTAATAGGTTTCATTTTCGCTTTTTGACATCTTTGTCTCAACTTCATCGTCTTTGAAGAGTTCTTTGTACTGTGTAAGAATGAAGGGATATGAATGACTAGAAAGGACATTTTGATGACATTGGAGTAGAAAGACCTTTTTTTATTAAGTAGGACGTTTTAAGAAGTTATTTGGTGTGATCCAAACGCAAAGGTTAAATGCTATTTTTTGTTCTTTGTATTCAAGTTCTTGGTTTCTATGACTTCAATTGTGGTGAATATAATAGTTTGAAATTGAATTGAAATAAAAGTAATTGTTTTTTTTCTTGATACCGCAATTATTGAAGTTTAACGGACCTAAATTAGTATTCTATTTTGTTGGATCTATTTTCTTCCGCGGATGCTTTGATTTGGTGGTGTTGGTTGTGTGTTGGGTTCCCTTTCGTGTGTGTCATTATCATTGTCGGAATTTAGGTCAAGATTTAGTTTTTTTTTATCTTAAAGTCAATTGTATTCGACCTTGGGTTCAAATGTATTTTTGCCTTTTCAAAAATGAAGGGTCACGAACCAGTGCACAATATTTTTTGCTGCCTGGTACCGCAATCTTTCAAATTCTCTCAGTCAATATCAGTATACAGGAAGGCAGCTGCCCTCTGGGGTGCTCACTATCCGGAACCGCCGGTACCCGCGGTACCTAGTTTTTTTGCCTTGAGGTCATGAACTTTGTATTTATACCCATTTTCCTGGGAAATTATTTGGTCCTTATCACGACTAAGAATCGTCTTTGTACGTGAAAGGAAGTAACTTCTCACAATATTCTTCTTATATCTCTAATAAAGGAAAAATGTGTCATTTTTAAAGGAGAAGCGCTCTCCAACTGCTGATCGCTATCTGACCCGCCTTCTTCCTTCATATTTGATGTATTCTTTCTCAGCAAATGGTGTCCTTCTGCAGCAGGAACGTAAAAGCTTGGAGAGATGAAGTTACTCCTTTTTGCAAGATGCTAGATCATCAAGTATTTATGAATCGAGTCCTTGACATCAGCAGGTTGTGTGGGAAGCTTTCCCCAGGGCTAAAAAATAAGAATGGTTTATTATAGCGTTGTATTAAGAAATATCATTGTTTGTGCATTTGGGTTTTCAGCTAGTTCTTAACACAACATGAAATAAGACTAGTTTGATATTTATAAAAACGTGTAAGAGCTGCTTTTCTACTATATGTGCATACCTTTTCTAAACCTAAACTATTATTCAGACTTAATCCATAAGGTCATATACCTCCTTATCAACATTCTTGTAGTCATTTTTAGTTCCTCATTAGAATGTTGGTGTCGCAACATAGTATAAGATTTCAGAAAAAATATGTGATAGTAAACTATAAAAAAACAACCTTGCTACGCTCTCTCTCATAAAATCCTTAAACCCATTTCTTTGCACTAAAACAAGATGATGCATTAACTCACCTTAAATGTTATTTTTTACAAAAACAAAATGATTACTATATGAGATACGAAACCATTTGCCCTGTAACTGTTTTCGCGATGCTCCTAATCTGTTTGCGGTCAACTTCCGACTATCTTATCACTCCAACGCGTGCCTTAAATCATCCCGTCCCTAATCTAAATTGAAAATAATTTCCTGCCGTGGAAACATAGATAGAATTATATACTGTTAGCACTGTAGAACTTGTTATGTTACAATCTGTATTGTTGCAGTTTATTATAGCAGTTGTACGCTGTACATTTAGTGTGTCTTCCGACATTAAAATCTATCTTACAGTTCTTCTTTGTGAAGGTGTGCACGATAATTTTAATTAAGGAAAGGGATATGGTATGAGAGTACATCCGTTGCTTTGTAACAACAGTGCATGTATCATTACCTAGTGTTACCTAGACGATGAAGCGCTTCGTCGAGGAAGGAAATCAACTGTCTTAAATATCATCCTAGAGATTGTATCCAAGCATCGTCTAATTTAGACTATCGATTGGTTAAGAATTACATCATCAAGAATTTGATTGATTAAAATGTCACAATTTGATGTTTTGTTTAAACTCGAAATTATGAAAACATTTTTTTAGTGAGGTTCTTCATGATGTAATATACAACCAATCAGTGGTCTAAATTGGACAAACTTTTTTGAGATGATTCCTTGGAGAGCGTTTCATTTGTAACGCAAGAAAGGCATTACTTATTCATGCACTTTGATTCAAGTTTGTATAGAGTAGTAATTTCTTGCTATAAAAAAAGTGAAATTAAAAAAATCAATAGCTTCTCTGTAAGACCACTTTGCAGCACACCATAAAAAGTGTATTCATTCGGAATACTCGACTCTGCTGTTACAACGAAAAAGAAGTCTTTTTTAAAGTGACCTTAATGGTAATGTGATTTACCTATGTTAATCTTCGAAAGCTGATTAAAACATTTGCAAAAATGTAATATATTGTTGATATATTTCTGATGGATCAATAAACCGCACATTCAAAACGAGTTCATATAATTCTACTGAGTAAGAAAGAAAAAAAGAAAAAATACGTGCACAGAGCTATGGAGTTCGACACCGTAAACAAATTTGATTTAGTATTTTTGACTGTTCAACTTACGCTAAGCAATCCAATCTAGATGGCGTTATGATTAAAAGTGATGCGAATGTTTTGTAGATAAGGTCCACTTGTTTTTGCTGGTGTTGGTGTTTGTGGTGTTTTTATTCGAGGGAAAAATCACTCCCTGCAAAGGTGTACGAGATTTCTTAAATCTTCGGAAGAAAACAATAGATTTTTAGGGGATAGTGTACGAGATATTTACTGAGTGATTTACCCCCTCGGTTTTAGTTTTCGTAGAAGATGATCGAAGATCGTGATTACACACTGTATCCGTACCGTGGGATCGATACGACTGGAAAAGCTTTCTTGATGAGAGTAAGTGTGGTTACTGTACGCTACATAGACTTATGAAGCCATATAAATTATGATTTTTGTGTTGTATTTTGTCAATTTCAAGCAGATTTGGAGGTTAAATTTCATATGGTTGCACGTGCTTTATTTTAAAAAAAGTCAGCTTTATTTTCGCACTTGAGTTAGAAAATAGGATGCAATTCCTTCCTTTTCCTTTCTGGAGAAGGAATTGAGCTGGTAAATCCATAGTTGTATACCTGTGTTACCAATATAAGCGTACGAGATTTTGAGATTTTCATGAAATTTTTGTAGAATCTATATGGGATTTGTACAGAATTTGTGAGAAAAGCGTACGAGATTTTTTAACACTGACTTACCCCTCGGATAGGAAAATATGCAAAAAAAAAATGGTTTACGTATAGAAATAAGCGTAAAAACAATATTTTCATAATTTTTTAATTCAAAATTGATTTCAAAATGGAGTACCTTATCGGACAAAACTTAGTCGGACAAAAGTGACTAAATTTTTCGACCAATAATTTTGTCCGACTAAAATTTTGTCCGACCAATTATTTTATTAGCGGCTCAATCAAATTATTAGTCGGA